>WBMV01009431.1:0-35266 GCA_013396655.1 Campylorhamphus procurvoides
TATAATTTTTCTACAGTTCCTCATTGCAGCTGGCGATCGCTAAAATAGATGATCTCATAGTCTGCTGTGTGGCTGCCAGATAGCTTGCATGCAGATAGCCTTTGTGCTGCAGACCATAGAAACCTGCATAAAATTGGCCTTCTCTCCTTAATAGAGCTGGATGAACAAAGATGAGTTTGTTGTTGACCAAGAACTGAAAGCTTTGTTTTGTAAGACTCTCTGAATGTATCGCACTTTGCCAAAGGAGAATGTTCTCTATATAAAAAGAGAAAGAAAGAGGGGTAGAGAGAAGGAAACAGAGAGAGAGAAAGAGGAAAGAAAGAAAGGAAAGAAAGGAAGAAAGAAAAAGAAAGAAATAAAAGAAAGAAAAGAAAAGAAAGAAAGAAAGAAAAAGAAAGAAAGAAAGAAAGAAAGAAAGAAAGAAAGAAAGAAAGAAAGAAAGAAAGAAAGAAAGAAAGAAAGAAAGAAAGAAAGAAAGAAAGAAAGGAAGAAAGGAAGGAAGGAAGGAAGGAAGGAAGGAAGGAAGAAAGGAAGAAAGGAAGAAAGGAAGGAGGAAGGATGGAGAAAGAAATAGAAAGAAAAATCGGAAACCAGACAAAGCGTGTACACTTCTGTATGGATATTTGTGACTAAAATGGGCTGAAAACTTTTTTTTTTGAATACTGGTCACATTTCTTGTGCTGAATAAAAATGAAAGAAAAAGGAACTTTAATTAATGGGATGCCTTTTGATTTGTAGAGCAAAACTGCCAGAGCAGATGTACCAGCAAAGAGGATTAGATTGTCCCTTCTCTGATGCACTGAAAATTTCTTTTTCCCCTTGTAGTAACCCCCATTGAGGAGAGGCTGTCTTTAGTGTCTAAGATTCAGCACTGCTAAAGAAACTGTTGTATTTGGGTACAATGGGCAGCTCTCACAAGACTAGACAGAATATGTGAGGAGAGAGCTAATATTCCTTTAAATCCAAGGTTGATTCCACTGTAGTATTTTGAAAAGCCTAAATAAAAGGGAATTTCTAAGTCAGAGTTCTTTCAGATCTCATCAAATATGTATTAAAGTGAATCCTGAAACAGCCATGGTGAATGTTCATCCTTTTAAAAAGTTCAAATAATTTAAAGAAAAAGTCTTGAACCTTGTGGGGTTCTTTTGTTTGTTTGTTTCTTTAATTTATATTAGTCCATCAATTCACCTATTTCTGAGATCTTTGTCTCCAGCTGTAGTTCACCTTTACGTAGAGTGGAATGATGAAACACACATATAACTGATGAATTTTATATACACAAATTAGGCCTGGTTAACAAATTCCTTAAGTATTTGACTTTTTAATAGTTAAAATAATGGTTTTTAAACCCTAATTTGCAGAAAACCTTATCTTCACTTTTATTTATTTCACTTCCTTTGCACTAGCTGTGAGATAAGGTTTATATTAAAAATTCTTTTTAACTACTAGTTGCTTAGGTTCATTTTGTATTTCTTCTATAATGAGAAGAAGAAAAGAGATCCAAACAGATTGCATTGGAGACAGGTAACAAGCTCAGCAGTGCACATGCTAAGGAGGTGAGTGTACAGCAGCTTAATTTACCCAAAGAAAAACTAAACGGCTGCAGGAATCCAAAGAAATACTTATATATTTTTTGATATATTATGTTCCACCTGTAATCAACATAACCTACTAAAGCAAATGTGTGCACATAAAAGAGGGTCAACAACTTATTTTTCAAGATACAGTGATTATTTCTTGACTTGGTATCACTCCTGAAATGGAACAGGCAATACAGGGTTTCAGTTTACATTTTCCTTCCTTTTCAAGGAATAGTAACTCTGGCCTACATTTATTCCTGCCTTAGTAAAAGGCTAACCTTGATGTCAGTTTTCATGAGGATGTGCTCCAAATCATAATCTTATTCTTGTTTCCTGTTTGGTTAAGTGATAAAAAATACTTTCAATGCACCATTTCCATCATGTTTACTTGCCCAGAAGGGTTTCTGTTGCCAAATATCAAACAAAAAGCCCTGGTGTTTTCTTTTGTTCTTGTTTTTCTGGTGCAGAACTTGACCATTTATTGCTCTCCCACTGGGTAAATTACTAGGTTGTTCAGGCTATGATATCGAGAAGTTCATGTCCTAAGGAAGCATTTTAAATATGTTTTTATTTCCTGCAAACCAGATTATAGATTATACTTGGCATAATACTTCTACTACTGTAGTGTCAGAAGCTTTATATTGGCATCACAAGTATATGCAGAACAGAGACCTATCCATCAGCAGTGCACACATCATTGCCAAAGAATCAGAACTTTTACTTAGCCAACTGTAAATCCTGTAGAACACAGATCAAAAGTCAATAAAGGCAAATGAAGTCATCAGCTTTACAAAGCTATTAAGTTGTTTTACCAGCCTCCCCAACATCAAGACTCTGGGTGGGTTCCTGCAATGGTATGACCAGCATACCATTAGACAAGTTATCTCAGGGAAAGGGCTTACCAACATCAGCTAATTCCCATGTGCAAATAGTTTGTCTGCAGTTCTTTCTTCCACACTTACCTCACATACAAACAGTGGGTAAAAATAAGTGCATGCCTATTTACCAGGGATGTCCTGCTCTCCCCTTCCCAGCAGGAGATTGGCTGTATATCCAACTGTTGAACCTTACTCTCAGCTTTGCAATTTGGGGGGGAGGGTGGGGGAGGGGGAGGGCACATGAGCTTTAAATTGGTACTTTTTGGCAAAAAAAAATGGATATTGTATGAAAATTTTATGTCATGTGGGCAACTGATCCCTAAACTGCCCATTCTAAAACTAATCAGACCATTACAGCATAAACATTTCACTACCTTGTAACAAAATCCAAGACTGACAGCAACAGGGATTGCAGTTCATATAGGGCACAGAACCAAAGAACAAATACATGGACCCATTTTAAGAAGTTATTACCATTTTAAGTAGTAGCAAAATTGCAGCTGTGAAGTGATGGTGTAGTAAAACTTCTGTGATAATTATGAGAAGCAGAGGATTCAGGCAGGGAGCAAATTTTTCTTTCCCATAGAATTTACTAGGTGTCACTAACATTCTTTTTGAGTTTATTTCTCTTTCATTTTCAGCATGAGTTTTCATGTACAATTTTATGGTGGATGCTTCACAGGTTTTTTAATGCACAATATATTATTCATGGACATAGATTGGCTATAAAACTGTGCTTTGGTTTGTTTAATTGTAAGTATAACACTTACTAGGAAGACATAGCTTTTTAATAATCCAGCTATTGAAAGACCTCTGAAACATATCTTCCTTTATACTGGTTTTTTTTTATATCCGTAGTGGCAGAACTAGACTTAGCATTTTGGACTTGTGCAAAAGCATGGGAATTGAATTAGAAACAGAATGTAATGTGAATAAGTTTATCACAGTCACGTCTCCATAACAGCATTACAAACATTTTATTTGCACTTGCTGTGTAATTAAATTCATGATTCATCCTGCTTTGTTAAATTATATTCATGTCTACATATGCAAAGACCTGATTCTTTTCCTTTTTTTTTTTTTTCATTCTGCAGCAGAGTTGAGGTGGAGCCAGTTAAATCAATGCTTGTTTATGAAGTACTACACTAATTCTTTGTTCCTTGTACTTTTTATTTTTTTTAACTCTGTGTTGCTCGGTTTGTAATAAATACACTGCTCTACTCCACTTCCTTAGCTTCACTACCATGATTGATTGATTTAATGTACCATATTATTTACTATAGTTAGAAGAGGTAAGATAAGATAATGAAGTATGTATTGATAAGTTAATGTAGTATGTACTGATAGAGTAATGCAGTCCCTTTATATTCCAATGTATGGTTCTTCAATTAATGCTGCTCACTTGGTGTACTCTATCTAAATACTGTAAGATATCTTCCCCTTTAAAAATCCCTCAGCAAATTGATTTATTTGGTTTCCTTATATTCAACCTCATCCCAGTCTTATTTCTACCACATCTCTACAAAACAAACTCCAGAGATTTCAATTCACTTTTAAGTCCAAACCCCATATAGTTATTATTCCATCATTTATCTAAAATAAGGAATATTCTAATTGATTCTAAAATTACTCACTCTGCAATTCATAGCATAGCTGCTAGGGTAGACTTTTTCCATAATATATCCTATGTTTTTTCTTTTGCTCCTCCCATCAAACACAACTTTGCAGATTTTGCATTTATAGCTTGAAAACTAAATTGTGCATTACATTATTTGATTCAGGCACTTGGTAACTTATATTTTGTGCCAGGAATCAGAAAATAGCTGACGGCTAGACCTGTACCAGAAATATTCTTTCTTCCTTACTCTGTGTGACACGAATGATTAGCAAAATAAGACTTACAGATGACTACCCCTCTCCAGCTGTGCAGTCTCAGGTAAGTGAAGAGACATCACACAGAGAACATAAAGCTCTTTCCCATGCTCAGCTCCTCTCAAGTACTGCAATGTGAAGGATAATATAATGTTTGGATACAGAGTGTATTCCCTTCCTCTTTTTAATAGACAATGAACCCAACTGAAGCATGTAATTCAGGCACAGATGCCCTTCCACTTGATCACCTGCCAACTGCAGAAGGGAGCAGAAGAGGTATGCCTGAAGGGGGAAGGGTTCTGCTTCTTTAGTCAGAGGAGACCATTGGCTTCCATTGCCTTCTACACACTGCACCCCGCTTTGCACCATGCCATTTCAAGGGAGCCAAGTACACTGCTATCCAGGACACCACTGGACTGGGGGCCTGGTCACACTTCAATAGGCTCTGAATGAAATAAAGTTTTCTTCAGATAAAGAAAACCTGAATTCAGGGTTTCCTGTTTCCAAGAATAACTGGCAGCAACTGATGCAAAGAGGATACAACTGCAAAGAGAAACTGAGATTCAGGGTGGAAAATAGTTACCTGTCACTTCAAGATGAGTGTACACTGAGTGTCAACAAGGTTTTTTTCAAGCCTTCCTTCAATGACATACCTAGGAAGATCAGTGCTTAAGGGCTGAGGTAGGTCATTAGGCTGGAAAGATGCTACCCTGTTTCATCTGTCTTTCACAAAAAATATTTTATTTCTATTTATCACAAGATCTAATTCTGACAACTTAAATGTCATTGAATAAGCACCTTGAACTGGGAACAGGTCCATCAAAATTAATCAACTTTTCTTACATACTGAGGTTGAATTCAATATAACCCAGAGTAAGAGTCATGGCTTTCAAGAAAATACAATTCGCTGTGTTACCCACCCAGCTCCCTCCCGAAGAACCCCACTTGCTGTAGGTTTTCTGCCATTGAATTTTCTTCTTTTTAAGGTTCAATTATTCTTTAAAATATGCCTTAAAAGAACTCTGTCATTTTCAAAATTTGCTGCTGCCATCAGCGTACTTTATATCCCCAAATGAAAGGTCAGGACAGATTCTAAATTGGTATCAATTGGCAAAAATCCATGTGCTTCCATGGAGCTGAGTCTATTTACATCAAGTGCTTTCCTGGCCTTTTGAGAACAAGATATTATTGTTGTTATTACTATTATCATTTTAAAGGCTACCAAGGCAGCAACATTTATGCAATTCAGTTCCTGAAATTTGGCTTGTAAAAAAGAAAGCAAACAAAACAAAACAAAAAAGCCACTCTACTTTCTCTTTAATAATTTTTAATTGAATCCACATGGAGAAAATTGCCACTCTAAAAATAATTGGGTATATATTCTTGTTCTTGCAAGCATGAAAAACTTTTCAGCAAACACAATTGCATGAAATGTCCCTTATAATAGGCTTAGTGGCTCTCACAACTAATTGTGACATTATATTACAGGAAAAAGTTCATAACATTCCTCCAGCACTGAACCAAAGAAACAAGTGTATTAATATATGCACAAAAGTTATCCCCAGGCTAAACCCCTGACTCTTGCTCAGAGCTTGAATCTGCTTCTATGCCTCTGTTGAGCAGAATTCAGAGAGGAGTCACAACAGACATATTCCATCTAGGATGGATCAGGAGCAGGTATGGCTGGTCCTTGGCTCCCACATAGAGAGATTTTGGGATTTGCCCCCACAATCTAGCTTCATAGTGTGCAGTAAAATGCCATTTACCCTGTCCAGGGGACCCTGGAAGTGAATCTAGGGGGCCCTCACTGCCATGGCAGGGTTCCTCCTGACAACAAGCATCTTGCTCTTGAGTTGAATTCCCATAGCTGCTTCTGTCCAAAAGCAGCACAAATTAACACGGGGCTGCAACAGCAAGTGTTCAGTTTAAGATAGACTACCAGTTTCCAGGCAACACTGTGACCCTTTCTGTTCAGAGGTATCATTTTATTATGTGTAATTGTATATACTGTCTCTGCTTTAATGAGAGACACCTAGTAAATTATACAGGGAAGTATTTCACAGAGAGGAACACAGGCACTCTGAGAAACTCCAGCTGTTACTCAGCAATATTTATTATTCATATGCCATTCTGGTTTTCTGTGTGAGGCATTTCACACTGCAACAAGGCAGAAAGCAAAGATGCTATCAACTGAGACCTTTTAACTCTGGATATAACAGTTTAACTGTTAAATCCTATGCCCTTCAGACAGGTTACTCTTGGTTTAATAGTGCTTTGGCTGCCTAGTGAATAGTTTAGAGTATGTGATCATATGAGTCAAAGAAATTTTGTGGTACAATAATGAGCTGTATTTTTCTAATGGATAGCACTATATCTACACAATACATTCTGCTTTGTTCTAGAAAAGAGTGTAAGTGTACGACAGGTCAAGAAAAGTGTTGCTTACCATTGACAGGCAAAAGCATGTGCCCATGTGTCTGATCCAGTTGCGTTGTTAATTGAGGGTATTTACAGGTGAAATAGGAGGTCACTACAGCTCACAGCTATTTGTGTACATACAACAAATGTGGAGAGAGACCATAACAAAAAAGTAGGAGAATGAGAGAAAAAAAAATTATTTTCTCTTGTTTTCATTCTGATTTCTGGCTGACCTGCTCTGGGTGCTGTGGTACTAGAGAAAAGCTCAAAATCCTAGAGACACATAAACACATCCACTTGTCTACAGCATCCTGACATCACAGGCTTTAAACAGATAGACTCTGAAAGATGAGCCCAGGTGACCTCCAGCTTGTTTGATTTCATGGCATGCCCTGTTGAAAGAACATTCCCAGCTCAGTTAAACAAATCATCTCTGATATTTCTCTGGGATATGCTTTACTGAAAACTGTACTTTTCAAAGATTGCACATTCAGTGCCATCTTTTTGCCCACAGATAAGAGTGTTGCAGACCAGGTAAGGATGGATGTAGAGAGGAAAATTTCCTATCTGCTGCAGAAAATAAGTGACAAATGATAACAAAAAAATTGGCGTCACTTTAGTTAAGCCTTCAGGTCTGTGGAAAAAAACTATTGGATTCATGATTAATAGCCAAAACAGATAATGTTCTCTTCAAAGAACAAAGTGATGTACTATTCAATAACACTGTGGATATTAGGAGAATGGGCAGAGCTGTGGTGAGTAGGCGAGAATTATGGTGCCATATGGCAGCAAAGCCCACACAGAAACAGCAGCAGCAAATCCACAACAGCAGTAGCAGCTGCTGGAAGGGACTACAGGAGACGAAACCCCTAAAAATGCTCTGGAATAGAAAAATCTTATGATGTTGGGAGTGCCAATGGAGTCATAATTCTTCCTAGAGTTCTACACATAGATTAATCATTCTTTCTAGTCACTACAGTGATTAGAGTGGTGCAGGGTCATAGGGGTATTTTCCTGGTTATGACTCTTTTGAACCCCAAGAACCTCGCATCTGCCTGTGCCATTTTTCTGCCTCCTGACCCTCCATCCTTCATAAGATATCACCTGTACTCTTATGACAAGAAAATAACCTTGTAAAACCAGTTCTGTACTTAATCTGGAAGTTCCCTATATACAGTTCTGAAATCAGAATGTAGTTTGGGTGTGGCACATAACCAACAGTAGAGCAGAGGAGCCATGAGTCAGTTCTCAGCCTTCACTCCTAAGTCCCTGTTGGCTGCAGCTACTTGTGATGAGGGAGAAAGGGAGATACATGCAGATCAGCATTAAAGAACAACACCTTACCAGAGAGTTGCTCTATCCAAATAAATATTGCAATAGCTTCTTTTGTGAGTACATGAAAACCTATTACATTTCTACCATGGAAGGAAAAAACCCAGAAGGAAACACTGTGGTAATTAAAATACAAGCCCTTACAAAAGGAGGCTAGTATTTTAGCTATGAGTTCCTGCCTGAATGTGCCTAAACCTTTTAGAAGAGCAGCCAGCCTTAGAGAAAACTCCCAGGAAAGGCAAATCCATTGAAACTGAATAAATTGTTCCCTTGTTTATTTACTCCCATCATAATATGTTAATCAATAGTAAATAATTGTTTGTTAATGGCTACCACTCTTTGCAGCCTTTAATTATCCACAAATTTCCTGTAAATCACCACCATCTCAAATCAAGCTGTAATGTACCCACTAATATCTCCGAAGCTTTATAAAAATCTTTGGTGATTTAAGTGTCTCCTCCAAGAAGGTCAGCCTTGTCCCTCCAAAGTCAGGTATTCAGAGCAGATTAGCATATTTGGGGAAGATCAGAATATAGATGGGGATAAAGGCAAGTTTCACCCAAATTTACCAGGCAGAGTTTGGCATTTACATAGCTGTTTGTCTTAGTCAAGAAACACATTTCATTTGTGTTGAAAAAAATTTATGTCCTCATTTCATTTTGTATGTAGTACATATGGGAAAAGGCTTCCATGTGGCAGCAGTGATCTTAACAGATGCTCCCCTTTGGGCAAACATGGGCTTTTAATGGAAAAAAGTGCTGAGCAAGATGCCAGGTGACTTGTCTTGATGCAGCAAAATCATTCTGAAATGAAAGTTTAATTTATATCCAACATACCTTTTTTAAGATGTTAACTATTAGCTTTTATCTTCATCACAAGCAAAGTTTAACTTATAGATATTCGTATCAGTGAATGGGAACTTAAATCAGTTAATAAGCACAGTCCATTAAATTGCCAACCTAACCCATGAAACAGGAGATTACAACTCCAGTTTATTCTTCATCTGTCAGTCATTTCTTTTTAGTGAAATGATTGTTGTTTTCTACACGGAGTCAGTCTCGGGTGCCTGATGAACTGTGATGAAATGAACCTAGAAAACATAAAGAGTCAAGTCATTCATTACTTTCTCTTGTACACCACTTGTGGACAAGGTGCCAGCTGCAGGAAAATCTCTCTCTGCCTCACACTTGAGTTGTAATAGGCCTATTATTCACTGCCAGGCTATGGTTTCCTAACTTTTCCGGAGTCAGCTTAATAGTACCATCAACTGGGCATTATGCCATATACATCAGCTATGCCTCATTTACCCTCCTGCTCCCAATTAGCTCGATCATGATGATAAAACCAGGCAGAAGACCTTTGGATAGAAGGCACATATTTATTTGGCCAACAGTCTACTGAAAGGAAGGAAGGATGGGGAACTCATAAAGGGGAGGAAGCATGGATTGTGATCTTGGCTGTTCTGTGAATGCTTTGTGTGACTGACACTTCTCTCAGCCTCCCACAACTGGGATCATTCTTTGCTTTGCTCATGGCAGCTTTGTGAGCTACTCAGATACCACAGTGATAAGACACAGAAATTGCTACAAATAAAGAAGTCCAAGAACCTTAAATAACACTTGTGTTCACAGACCTACAGTTGCTTTTTGATGTCTGTTCATCAAAAATCTTTGCTGAATTTCATGTGATCATATTTTGTTTGCTGTGACTGTTAGGCTGTTAGCAATCATCTCAGTTGTAATCCAAAAAGCTGAATGTGGTTATTTTGGGCAGAGGAGAGAAACCTTCTACTTTAAGACCTCCATGCAAGAGTTTCAAGCCCCAGCAACATAACTACGAGAGAGAAAGCTCTTTGAATTATTCAGCAAGGAGTATTTGCACTAGAACACAGGAGCAGATATCCCTAGATCTGAGATACAAGCAGGACTTGTTCAATGCTGGGCAGGAAAGGGCAGTTTGCAATTCCCTGCTATTGACTCCACGGCATTATCTGGCAGTGGAAGGACAGATCACTTAAATGAGAATATCTTGTATCTCCCTGTGATCTCAGTTCCAAGGCAGATAAACTGAGGAAGAGGTGCTAAACACCTCTGTAACAACTATGAAGAAAATGTTCACCTGGAAATATCCAGAGTTTAAGATTTCCTTCATTTTGGCCTTTTGGCCCATTTTCTCTGAACTGTTGCCCATCCTCCAAAAAAATGCTTTCACCAATATGATCCACGGTCCTCTGAAGTGAGATGTTCTTTTTGAAGATAATGAAATTGAATGAATGTTGTGTGAAGTCCCTCAGGAAATCTGTACCCAGTACAGTTGTGATGAACATTCAAGGCTGGCATAAACAGTCTGGGAGTGCCAGCACTCAACAAAGTGCATATTGCAGCCTCAGAGTACGGAGACACAGCAAGAGCCAAGGTAAAGGTCCTGTCCAGACCAAATGTCTGTCCATGACAGGTCAGGAAGGTGATGCATGTTAACTGCAGACCCCATCTGATCAGGCCTAGTTCCTGTCCCTTCCCACCATCATTTAAGTGGTCAAATTCAGACCTAAAATGAATCTTGTTTCCTCATCTGGGCCTAAGACATTTTTCACGTATGTGTGATTTTGGCTGTGACCCTCTATTCATCAAAACGAATGACAGCAGAAATGAAAGAGAAAAAGAGAGTGATCAACATGTGATGCCATTTTATGCCATCTGATAGTAAGTACGGGGATGCATATGGGCAAAACACTATTTAGAAGGCTTCTTAAAATGTTTACCTATAAAGACCTACTAGTTCACTGGTGCAATCTTTCCTGGCAAGAATAATTCTCAGAATGATTATATTCCCTAAAATTCATAAGAGCATTTACACCTACATTATTTAAAAGTAATGTCCATGTTCTGCCTAAACAGGTTTTCTGTGGGAGGTACTGAATACAGAGTAAATTGCTTACAATGCCTATGTATTTATGTGTGACTTTCATTCTCCTGATTCAAAGACTGTGAATTTGTTGTGCACAGCAAGAAGATACCCTACTATTTAACTTCACTGAAAAGTTTCAGTTATTTCTTAAAAGCCAAATGCAAATCAAGTCTGTAGGACTTAATTTCATCTGCATTGTAATAAATATCTTTGCCTCTGTTCACTTTCATGTTTCTTTACCAATTGGAAGACTAACACACTTGTTTCTTTCTAGTACTCATAATTCCAACCATGTTCAAAATTAACCCAAACTTTCTTTGAGAGTCTTAGCTTCTTATCCAGAAGACTGATTTTTCATCTTTGGAATGTGCTTAGAAATCCTTACCCAATCTCATTCTAGGATTAATGTGATCCCATGCTTCCTTAAAGCAACCATCCAAAAGGTATATCCTGTGATGCCTTGAACATTCCTAAGTTTTCTCACACAAATTAATAGCATTCACTAATATGTTTTTAGAATTGGGCACTGAGTTTCTGTATGACCTGAGTATGTAATGTAAGTATATAATGTGCAGCAAACCACTGAAGTGAATAGATTTACTTAATTAAAAAAATAAAAGGCTACTCCTCTTACTAACACCCCAAATCTTTCTTTCACTACTGAGCATAAGATAGAATGTCAGTGGAAAAAAATACATTTCAATTTCACCAGTATTTCAAATGGTTCTCATTTTTCCATCTGGACTTTCTACCAGGTCATTGCAGCCTCAAGCACTGTGTCATAATTCCTCAAACAATTAATAAGGAGATCATTTAACTTGAGCAAGTCTTTGAATACACTCATTGCTCTCTGACATGGGAACATCCACAAAATGCGATGGTTGTGCAATGGCATTTGTACACAATACCAAATAATCTGGAACACCATATGAAGAATATACCAAAAGTCACGGACAGGATGTCTCCTTTGCAGCCAAAAGAAAAAGCTGGTTTTCAACTGAAATACGAAGTGGAAGAAATACTTTCTTTCTTAAAAAAAAGCACTTTGGTGCCAAACATTTTAGAGATATTGTTGAAGAACAGTCCTTCCTCACATAGAGGTTATCCCTGTGAAGCTGCCAAGTTCAGTGCCTGTGTGGATGATTTGCCAAGTAAGTGCCAGTTGTGTAATATATGCTGTAGCAGGCATGGAAGCAGATTTTACTTTCACACCCGCCTTCTGAATTGGCATTCTTTGACTCTTTTGTGCCAGTGTTGCTTCTCTTTCCCATTCTGTGCCCTCTCTTTTCACTGGAATGCCCTCTTCCCTCACATATAAGCTGAATGTCCCGTTGTTTGCTAGAAAGCAAGACTTGCTGAATATGGACTTTATGAAAGTCACACAGGAAAGACAGACAGACAGACTGTATTACTTGCTATATGCCTTATTTACATTGCTGCCCTACCAGGAGTGTATTATTTAAATAGAAACATTTATATTTGGTCACATGTAGCTGTCTACCTTATATAATGGGGATGAAAATAGTTCTTCATTCCTCCAGAGTTCTTCTTTCTCATACACCCTTTCTCTCTGCATGACTGTCTAAATCTTGCTTCAATTTTTTTCTCTTCTGAATCTTGATTGTCTTCAGATGGCTTCATTTTAGGTTTGTAAATTTCACTGTTTAGATAAATATTTTCTTACTTTTCAGTTCTTAGCCATATGTTTTGAGTCAACTCTCTTAACAACCCCACACAAAGCTTAAGCCCTTCTTTCCAAATGCTGGCACTTAAGTGTATCTTCTCAAGTAGTAAAATGGATTTACCAAAGACTTTAGAATCAGGTGTTAGTAAGTGGGTAGATTTATGCCATGACATGATAGAAATTGTTGCACAATATTAGGTTTCTGCAAGTTACATGCAACTTTGGCTCAACTGGAGAGTGAGATCCCTGTTTTATGTGCGTTGCTTTCAGTCTAGGACCATGAGGTTCTCCCTCTTTGCTATGGTAGCAAAAGGAGGGGCAGGCTAAACAGAAACTATATCTTTAGAGTCCCACACCTACCCTTCATTGACCTGAGTAGGATATCAGCTTTGCATCCTCTGAAGTCACAAAGGACTCCTTCCAAGAACCAAGGATGGGCTGAAGACAATAGTCACTCTGAGGGTTTGGATGTACCTTGAGGTTGCGTCGGCCACACAGGTCTTCACTTGTCAGTCAAGTAGCTGTATTGGTGAGGAAATGTGCTCTGATCCTGAGGCAAGCATTAGGTGTTTCAACTTAGATTGCATCTTTTTCACTGTGGCCTAATCAAACTCAAGCTTAGCTTCATTTTCCTGTTATTCCAGGGTGTGTATGTAGGCAACTACTGCCACTCAGTCAGTGCTTGGTCAAATGCTAAATATGGGGTGTGGAATCTCTGAGTCATCTTTACTGAATGTCTAAGTTGGATCATTTAATCTGTTCTCTAGCTAAGGAAAGAGCCTAAATGTTAAGTCAACCAAGCAGATTCTTGAAGTATTTTGTATACATCTTTTAGCCAGAAGAAACAGAAGGGACCTCATTGTGTAGGACTCATCAAGCCACCAGGGATTTGTGAGATTCAATTAATATACACTCTCAAGGGTAGCTGCTGCCACTGCAGAGTGTCCACTCAGCAGTCTTATACCTGGCATGCACAATGTCAGTGAAGTCTTCAGAATGCAATGTTTTTGTCATGAGGAATTCTACTTAGGAGAATTTTTCTTTGGAGGCAAGTATTCATTACTCATCTCTTAAAGTCTTCCATCAATAGGTAATAAACAATAAAGACATGCTGCTGGAAAAAAAATAAAAAAGGAAAAAATGCATTTTGAAATGTCTGGATAATGTCCTTTTTTGTTTCTGTTGAATGCAACGGCTTCATCTAAAGCGAATGTCAAAGTAAGCTGTTAAGAAAGAGTGGTTAATACTGAGTTTAGACTCCCTGTCAGATTTCTCCATTTCTGGGTTCATGAACACACAGAAACAGAGGGACACTGAGTACAGCATTTGTATGGGGAGTGAAAGGGAATGAATAGAAAGTCATTAATTTCTTCGGAAATGTTATTAATAAGTAGGTCACCTCGTTTAACAGGAGGAGAAAGGCTGCAGATGCTAATCTTTGATGTATTTTGAATCACACTTTCCCTTGTGATGCTTTTTACTGCAACTGAAATAAGAAGAATTGCAGGTGCAGCCATCCATTATTCTTTTCAGGACTCTAAACAGACAGAAACCTGGCACAAGCTTCCCAGTATTTCTTCATAGTATTTGAAGGTACAGCAGAACTTTTAGCAGTTAAACTAATTTGGAGGAAAAAAAGCCCAAGCCAAAGTTAAAGGACACAAGAATGTATTTTTGCCCATGGCAAAATATATTTTATTCTGATTTAAAATTAAATTTTGCTAAGTCAACTTTGTGAGCTTCAGCAGATTTTATTTCTCTAGCTCTTCCTATATTGGTTATTCTTTTTTGGTTTTATAACCACTGTTTATTAACTTCCTATCAGAGATTATATCACCATTCATAAATTATTTTATTCTTCCAGAGACTATTTAAACAGACATTTCACTTCACATCATTATTTCCACAGTTATTTTGCTCGATGTATTTAACATTTATGTCTAACTAGTTAATGTGTAGTATCACAACTTTGTTGGTTCTTCACAAATGAAAAAATAAGAACACAGCAGGATTTGTGGTTTTTCTTTATTTCTTAAATTATTTCTTTTTAAATTCATGGCATGGAATAAAACATAAACATTGAAGTATTTGTAAAACAGTTTCTTTACTGCTAAATGATCCCTATTTTTCGTGTAACCTTTCCTAGTCAAACTTCATTAGAACAATTAACCAACTCCTCCTCTTGTCCTCCCTTTCTTTTCCTCCTCCTTGTTCTCATCCTCACCTTCTTATTTGTTCTTGTTTTCATCTTCTTTGGCACCTGCTTTGCCTTCTTTTTTTTCTCAACACGTTAGATTCAGTTATGTCTAGGGCCCATGAAGGTCCTACTCTCCCACATCTTTAAGAAAGCCTAAATGCCAGCCAAAAAGAGACTCAGCCTGATCCAAATTATGCAATAGGCTAAATGACGCAAAAGGAGCTAACTCTCCACAAGGCTTCTGTGTGCTGACTCTCTCAAAGCTATAGCACATGCTTTGAGATGACACTGATTCCCATCTTTTTACATGCCAATACGAAAAAGGAAACTGCTCAAAACCAGAAGAGAATTATGATAGGATAAATGTATTTTTTCCTTAGTTAAAAACTGCAATAAAATTTAAGAGTTTGAAGCTTAAATTAATTGGGAAGTTAAGAAAGAGGTTGTAGAAAGTAAATTTTAGAGATTTTATGAGGAAAACTATCTGATCTAATGCTTATTGTGGTTGTGACTGTGCTGTAAGTAGTTCTCTTCCCAAAAAGAAGAATTTGGTTTTATATGTCTGCATGTTACTTTCTGAAACGCAATATTTGAAGCATAGGGGAGTGCAAATGTGAGGTGAGAAATTCCTAATACAATTCATTAGTGTTCCTAAGCAACCAAGCAGAAGACTGGATGTGCTGTCTCATGGCCTTCTGAAACTTTACAGCACCTGCCACTCATCGGTGTGGCCCACTCTGACAACAGACGTAAAAATGCCAATTTAGACAAATCTGACTTCAGGACAAGAAATATCATTGAGCTGTGCTTTTAGCAAAATAGACCCATCATATAAAGTATTCAAAAGAGCTGCTACAGGCTGAGAAAAATAAAGTTTCCATCTCTACTACATTCACCATGATGTGCTTCTCACTGCTTTCTTCTCTTCCTCAGCCCTGCTTTCCCCTCCTCCTTCTCCTTTCAACTCCTAATTCTTTCAGTGCTTTCCATTCAGGCCTTGCCCTCTGCATTCAGTTTCTGCTTCTCATTCCCCTTTGCCCACTCCCCGCCCTGCCTGGTCCTTTTTGGGTTCAGTTCTTCTTATTTCAGGCTTTTATTTCACTGAGGGATTTGAATAATCACTCCTTTTTTGATCTCATTGTCATCTCAATAGGTCTTGCTGCCTTCCACCCTCTTCTCAAAAGGTAGGTTTTCAAAGAATGTATTTGCTCCAGAAAGGAGTAAAGGGTCCTCTGAAACTCACTGACCCTTCCTAAATTGTATGCTCCATTGTATATTGCAAAATTAGGATTTTTTCTATTTTATGAGAATGTTAACTTTGTTAGTGAATTTCTTTTTTAATGAGCACATTAGCTTCCTCCTTAGCCTTAAAAAGATGCAATTCTGTCTACTACTCTATCATGATTAATTTCTGTCTCAGCTTGGCTGAGGGTCAGTTTTAATAAGGCTGATTTAGTCATACATTAAATTTTATATAAAACATCAGGTGAAGGAATAGTCTTACTAAAGGCCAAGTAAATGCTTTTTTATTATATGAACTGGGAATCCAAAACAAGGCTGACACATAGTTTATACTCTTGACCATATTTTCAAAATGCCACTCAAATCTAAAATCTGCAACCAAATTCTCTTGAATGCAACTATGCACAGCTGAGCATCTGTTCACACTGCTTGTACAGAGAAGTCTTTGCTTGTTTCTTGCCATGGGTCAGATCAAAGAACCAGACAAAAACATCAGATATTTCAGAAGAAAGAAATACAGTGGTATTTCAGAGTCATAACTACTACAAATAAATTAGAGAACAAATCAAAAAAAAAAAAAAAGGGTTTTGCAGCTATTATCATAGGCTGTCTCTTTCTTTTCACTATATGTAAAAAAAAAAACAACAAATAAAAGAACGTTTCAATGATATGTAGCCAAGGCCACAAAACAGGAAGATCTTGAGTCAAACTTCTTCAAAGATCAAGGGTGCAGGCATAAAATATTCAATCAGGCTTTTTGCCCCTTAGGTACTCTTGCAATAGCAAACCACTACAGACCTTATAGCTAGGTGAAGAAATGTTAAAACATTCCTTTTTTTCCTGCAGCACCCAATCATCAGGGTACTAAATAATCACTCCATAATCAAATGAATGCAGGACCATATGGTTAGTTCTGACTACCATCTTGCAGACAAAAATCACTCATGCTTCTGTGCTGTACTACAGATGGTTCTGATGGACAGCGCATTTTTATTGCTGAGGAAAATGTGAAGACAATTCTGAAAGCGTATTTATGGAAGACTGTGCTTCTATTAGATATAGAGATAGGTAACCAGAGAATACCTTTAGAGTTGTCATTTCTATTCTATATTCTGCTCCACATGTAGTACCTGATCATGCAAACATCTTAGCAAATGGATAAGCTATCTTTTGACCTGTGTATTGCTACATCCAGCCTTAAGATTTCAGTTTCTTCTATTACTTTCATCTCAGTTCCCAGAATTCTCATTTCTACCTGCAACACTGAACTTATTGTTACTTGACCTTTTTGAGAATTTGAAAGTATGGTTATTTCACCTTTTCGTCTTCAAAGCTTGGTAAGCATGACTTCCTGGTCTTTTGAAGGAACAGTGGTCCTTAGTAGTTTCACAGTAGACACATCTGACTCATCACCTTAACTCTGTGGGATGTTGACGAGACCAAAAAACCCAAAAAAACCCCACCTAAAGCTTCAAACAATAAAACACCCCACTCNNNNAAAACCCCCCCCCCCCCCCCCCCCCCCAAAAAAAAAAAAAAAACAAACCAAACCAAACAAAACAACAAAAATTTGTCCAAGATCTCTTTTCCTTTACATTGGCAATTTCCATTATCTCAACAGTTAAGTTAATTAATGGAAGATGTAAACCAGTGAGTAATTTTAAGTTTTAAGTTTTCATTTACAGTTTTAACTACAGGACAGTAACGTCCAAAATGTTCAATCTACAGATATCACAATATTGCCAAACAAAATTTTACTGCAAAACATGTATATTTAGATTCAAATGTCTCAGAATGATCTCTTCACAAAACACAGGAACATTCATTTTAACAACTTAAAAAATCATTCTTATGTCATATGGCTGTGAACATAATATTATGAATTTGAGTTTGCTCCCCATGAACTCTGAGGAAGAGAAATCCAGCCCATTCTTCCTCCTCCTTCTCTTTGTCCTTTGCAAGAATTTAAATAACATTTTCATATCTACTTTTACCATTTACATTCTGTTTCACAAATAAACCATTTTCTGTAAATGCAGTTAGCACACTTTCACAGGCATTCCTGTTCTACATTCATTTTAGACTAGTTTGCATAATTTTCTCTTTAGGGATTCTTACAAAGAGTGACAGGGGGATGGAAGTCTGTTTTTTACTCCTCAGCCATAAATTCCATCTGTTGTCATGGCACTGAACCCAGTGTTGAATAGCAGCCAGCATTGCTTTTGATGTTCTGT
Source organism: Campylorhamphus procurvoides (assembly GCA_013396655.1). Taxonomy (NCBI): domain Eukaryota; kingdom Metazoa; phylum Chordata; class Aves; order Passeriformes; family Dendrocolaptidae; genus Campylorhamphus; species Campylorhamphus procurvoides. The sequence continues at coordinate 18,345 of WBMV01009431.1, forward strand.
AGGATTAGTAGAGATGTCTGATGTGATTGTGCAACATTATTCATAGGAATAGCTCTACCTGAGCTTTATGCAAACATTAACTTGCTAAATTAATAAATAATTCTGTTATGTCACCAAATTTCACATTCTGGGGGTATTCCCTTGGACATTTACTACTTGTGTAATAACACACAAAGGTTTTTGCAATTACTCTTATTTCTACAAACACAAATCAAACATACGCAGCATTTTGTTAGAGGCAGTTGAGAAATAATATGGTCAGTGAAATATAACTAATGATCTATAGCAGGTGAATTGATGAAGCAAGCTTTATTTTTGTAAGCTTCTAATCAAAGTATTTATTGATTTGGCTCTACTTTTGATTCTGACATTTTCTACTGAGAAAGTTCACAGAGATCTTAACTCTGAGAGGAGTCAAATATACAATAATTAGAGATATTCTTCAATTCTCAGGACATTCACATTGTCCTGTTTCAGACCTTCAAATCTCATCACATATTAATCAACTTTCACAAAAGCCCATAGAGTAGAATAGCGCACTTTTTTTGTTGTTTTTGTTTTCTTATAAGTATCAGTGCTGCATAGTTTTCCTGCTTTTTTTTTCTCACCAAAGGCTGTCAGTCTAATAATAACTTATCTTGTTATGAATACACTTCGGAAAGATTTCCAGGTTTCAAAATGGAGTTTCTGGTCACAACAGAGAACATTTCACCTCAGCATGAACATTTCACCTCAGCATCAGCTCAGGAAAAGGACATGTAAACAGATTTCTGCAACAGATAATTACAAATGGTAGAACATGAACAGAGGTCTGCTGCTTCCTTTTTCTGTCTCTGAGAAACTAAGTTTGTTTCTATTTCTCAGGAAATAGCCAGGTTATACTAGACCAAGGCAGTGGGTGGCCTAGTAGTGAGGAAAAGAAGATGTAGCAGTTGACATCTCCCATCCTCAATCGTCCTTTCCTGCAGGAGCAGCAAGTCCATTTACTGTGCTGTTTCCCAAGGAGAGGTAGTCTAGCACTTCAGCCTTGAAAAAGAAATCTTCAGTTTTGCCTCTGCAGCTAAGCTGTGGCCCAGGAGAGTAGCTTAGTGGATGGGTCTTTCTAAAGAAGATGACATAGGTCTAAAATGCAGACTGGACTCTGTGGATTTGGCATCCCACAATGAAAGTAAGTGTCTTGCTACTCACTGTCCTTTACTGCTTCAGTAAAATGTTTTAGAGAGTGCTATCCTGCATCCTTAGATGACAAATAGGAACTAGATATTTATTTTATGCTCTAACTTCCGAAATATTTTCAGAATAAAAAATTTCAGCTGATTTGCAGCCTCTTAGATTTATGCTATTTCTAAATAAAAATAGTCCTTTTCTTTCCTAGGGTCATTATTTTCATACCAACTGTTTGCACAGCCTACAAGGTTCTTCAAAATGACATTGCCATTTACTCTGGCATTTCCACACATGATTTTCCTTAAATAAAACTATGCAGCCAGCTCAGAGGGTGTTTATGGGGAGTAAACCCACTGATTTTACTAGTAGTATCCTGAAGTTACTTCAGTGCAAGTTAATGTTATTAAAGTAATTCATTGGCTTCTTATTTGAAGTACAAATATAGACTACAGATACGTTGCCTTGCAGTTCGACAACAGTATTCTGATATTCTGTGGGGTGGTTGGATTTCTTGGGATATAGGATGGAAGACGGAATGGCAATATGCTCTGCTGGGCAGGTGGGGTTTCAGCTGTGGATGTCTTGCCCTGTCTGGGGAGCCAGTCAGGCTAAATTTTGATGAATTTAGTGAAGTTAGGGAGCTTTAAAACTGCAGTAACAAATATACAAAGAACACCTCTTACAGAGTTGATAGAGGTAATTTCTTGTTTAATTTGAGAAAAAAAAGTCAGCATGATTTAGTGTTCTGTGAGTGAACTGGCAAAATATAGAAGTGTTTCTTTTAAAAGAATAAAGTCATCATGGCAAACAGTACTATTTCTCTATAAAGGCTTTTCACCCATATCTTCAACTCAGACTATTAAATACATGTTTCTTTTGTACCTGATATATCAATGTCTGTACATATGCAGCACCACACATGGATGATTGGGAGAGAGTTGGACAGCAAATTAGTTTGGAAGGAGCACAGCTTAGCCACTGGTGAGGAAGAGTTCAGACAGTTACTTTACCAATCCTTCCATCTCATTTCTGTGTGTTCCTTCAGTCTCCAGCAGCTACAGCCTGCAGCAGATGTGTAATACAGGAATGGCATTAGCTTGGAAACTCTGCTGAGCATCAGCTGCATCCCTACTCACCTCTTTGCTTCAACCACTGTCAGAGCAATCCAATATGTCCAAATATTTGCTATACAGGTTCGCTGTCTCCAGGGCTTGACCACACATCCTTTAGGAGGACTGAGAGATTACCGTAGCTAGAGATACGTGTGTTAATTGTACCCTTTCTTTTCAGCAAAGGGAGGGGAAAAGAACAGACCGTCACTGAAGTGAATACAGATTATCATCTCTGGAGATGTTCTGCTCTGCAGTAGAAGCCCCTTCTGCTGCTCAATAGAATGAAGAGAGTGATATAGCACTGACAGTGACAGCACTAGAGTGACCCAGTCCAAGGTCAACCACATCTGATTTTCTGGTTTATATGTACCACAAAGGACAAGGAGAAACAGAAAGGCCAAGAATGTGTAGTTCATTTGCAGGTTAGATTGAATCTCACTGAGGTGAAAAATCTTTCCGTGATATCACAAATGCCATTCAGTCCCTGCATTAACCATTCAATGCTGAGCATAAAATACAGACACATTTAATTTGTAGCCTGTAAAATTAAAGATTGCCTTTTCACTGATGATTTGGTTTATAAAACACATCCATTGTAAGCATCCCACAGGTGCAACTCTGCTAGCTGAACATGAACCCACAAGCTGTGTGGTAAGGAGGGATGCATATGTATTAGCAGCAGGCTGTATCAGTGCAATTGCTTTTGTTTTTCACTGTCTTGGTCCTGTGGGTTAGACTGAGCTGCCTTTTAGCAAGCAGAAGTCAGGCTTGGTTTCCTGTGCCCAGAGGAAAGAGTCTCATGTAGTGAGTAAGCATCCTGATATCCAAATGTGTGATTTTTATTCAGTTTCAATTTTTCAGTTGTTATTGTCGCAGGAACCCACAGGTAAGATATCACTGCAGGAGAAACAGTTCCAAGGCCAGAATGATCCTGTCTTCTCTCAAAGATCCTCCTTGGCCACTACAATCTTTATCCTCCTGTTTAAGGAAAACTATGAGTTAGGGCCTTTTTATTAAAAAAAAAAAAAAAAAAAAACAGAAGAAGGTGAAACACTCTTTCTGCCGACCCCTCCCCCAGTGTTTTAGTAGACTACATTGTATTATTTTCATTTTATTTGGCTTTGCATTGCACTAAGAGTGTCTCCAATATAGGAACTTTGTTGATAAAAAAGCACAATTGTCTAATCTGTGTCAGTCATGCTTATGGATGCTGCAGATATCTTCATATTATAGTCCTGTCAGATGGAGCTTGAAGATCAGCATAAAATTATATTTATAATGAAATTGGGAGCAAACAGCAATTAATATGTACTTTTAACAGGTTCTCAAAAAGTGGCAGGAAGTCTACTGATCTCTCTAGTCATGATATAACACCAGAGAAAGTCTTAGAGATAACCTGTTTTCAAAAGGCAGAGAAACAGCAAGACAGAGATGTATAAAAGCAAAAGCATTTAGGCCGAGATTATGAAGTTGTTGAGCACTTACATGCCAAATCCCATTGACTTCAACTTCTCATTTGCATCAGAAAGAGTTGCACAGTTTGACCTATGTGAGATAGTAGGCTTAAAAAATACACATTTGTCGACTTTCAGCTGAAGAATCTCACCAATGCTAATTCTATGTAGAATACTTAGCTAAAAGAAAATCAAATAAACATGAAGGGTTTTTTCTCTATACATTGGTACACAGGGGTGAAATCCTGTTCGATTGAGAGAGTATAACTTCTACTGTAAGATTTTAAAAAGAGAATCGCTGTCTGCTGTATTTTATTCCTCAAAAGCTGAGCCAATCTTTCTAAAGCTCACTACAGTTTGTAATCAGTTTCTGAAATGGGCATAGATTCAACAGGTATTCTGAAATATTTCCTGTCATGTATAGAGAAACAACACAAGCATTACCAACAACTGAGTATTCTTCAACACAAACTGCCTTTAATGAGTTTGCACTGGAAGAAAAATATGTTCTTTGACATAAAAATAAATGACAGAGGGCTTTCCTTTACTCCATAAGAATTAGTTGATTCCTGAATTTATGAGGATTTTAGAATTAATTGATGCAGATATGTTCTTGTTAAAGCTGTTCAGGCAGTGAAAGGGAACATGCTGATTCAAGAGCTCTTTTCTGTATATCCTTGAGGCTATTATGTATGTCAGACAAATTATGCACCTGAGGCTGAATGTTTACTGAGGTAGTCAAACATTTCAAGGTAAACTTTCAGGGACCTCATCTCTTTCAGTAATCCTGTATTTTAATACATGAACGCAATTCAAGACTGTTTTGTCCTTTAAGGATTTTCATAAATGTTTTGGAAGGTCAGCATACAGTTTCAGTTGGTTTTAGATAGAATTCAATTGAGGTAAAGACACAATAATACAGGCATGGCTCAAGACATAAAAGCAAACAAAACCCCAACCCAAACAAAAAAAAACAACAAACAAAACACACAAACAACAAAACAAACAGAAACAAAAACACCAAGAAAAAGCAAACCAAAACCAAAAAAAAGCCTCCACCCTTGATAGAATGGCTTATCCCTGATACTGGAGATACTGAAGAAAAGAATCGTGCAAATTTCAGGGTGGGGATGAGCTAGGTTATCTTTGATGCTACATGTTTTAATCATTCCACCAGTGTTTTTTCTAATCTTTCTCTCTTGTTGCTGTTAAAGTAGAACAGCACGTCTCATTGTGTATTATTTCTCTGCCTCTGCAATCTGGCTGTCAAAAACATTTGTTTCCCACTTGGACTCTCCAAAGGCAGAAGGAAGAGACAAATTTAAAAGCATAAGGGCAGTGCCTATTCTACTAATGATTTCAAAGCTCAACAGGATTCTCTAAGTGCTAAAGAAATTTAACTAGTAGCACACAAATGTATTTTAAAAAGTAAAGGGTATTAGATTAAACCATGAACTCTTGGAAATAGGTGAGCTGTACCACTGATTCTACCACAGGCCAGGATTTACTCCCCATTGCATCCCGTAAAAGATCGATAAATACAATTTGAGCTTGAATTGTCCCTATAAACAGTTATGATGCACCTTGTTCTGTAAAGACTCACTACTCTTACTTGATGGAAATGAAGAAAGATTTGGAGTGGGAAGATGTAGTGCTACAGCAGCATCAATGCCATCACTAAAACTCACAGTGCATTTTCACAAAGATATCCTGGGACTAGACAAGGACTGTCTTATCCTCACAGATCCAGCCCTTGTCATTTTCCTACCTGAACCTTGGAAAAATATTTCTCACAAGCAAGTGGTTATATAGGGACTATGTGGATAATGTACGAAATATTAGGAAGAGAAAGGCCATCTATATTTTCAGAGGCCTTCTTATCCCAGGCTTGACATAGAAGAAAGCATGATAAAGCTACAGCCCATGCCAGAAGGATTGGTGGCTTTACAGCAGTCATCTAACATCTGGGGAAGAGATGTACAGGGACAACAGTATTTAAGCCCCTTTTTAATTTTACACAGTGCAGTTCAGAAAATATGTCTATCCTGAGAAAGAGATCTGTGTGGCTCCCAGAAAAATGTATAGCAAGTCCCAGTGTAGGACAGACACAGTCCAATAGTACAGGTAGTGTGGTGTTTTAGCACATCACAGTTTATGTTACTGTAGTGCTTCACAGCCAGCTGACAAATACAACAGTCATGTATGGCCCAGAAAGGCAGGGAGTACGAAGCAGATGTGAAATGAAAATTCTCAATTTTTCAATGCTCTGAGTGCAAAGAAACTGAACGCAAAATATTTCAAATTTGATCTTTTACCTACAACGTATATCAAGAAATCATGAAACTGTTCTTTCCGGAAAAAGCCAAGATGTTTTATAGCTGCTGCACATTTGTTGTCTGTGACAATTAGACTTAATCCAGCCCCTCAAGATTTGAGTAACAAACAAATCATTAATTTTATGACAAACATGCTTCCCAGTATCATAAATCAGCGGTAAGACTTACTTTCAACTTAATAAAAAATAATAGAGGTGTGGCCCTGTTTTCTGATACAGGCACTGATATCTGCACAACGTAAACTGTGCATTTTCAGTTCATTCGAGCAATTGACAGAACAAACCACAGGTTTTATTCCAATCTTTAGTTTACTTGGAAGCTTTCAGTATGTACTCTAAAAGTGTTGAAAAGGGACCTGTTTTTCAGCGTTCTACCTATTCTAGCTCGGAGTTTGTCCAGCTGTTACACCCAGCAAGTGTTTTAAGGCTACTTCAAACTTCCAGATAGTCAGTAGATAGGGGAGACCTTCGCAAGACTGACTGCCCATCTCACCGCCACTCAGGGTGAACTGAAGGGCAAAGGCAACTCCCACCACTCTGGTGACATTGCTCATAGGGGAAGAAATGTGCAATTTTGTCCCAATATTTTAAATTCGTTTCCATATTCTTGACTGTTGCTGGAGTCTGAAAGCTAATTTAAGATTAAAAATTTGAAAAAAAATATAGTGTGGGAGCTTTCTCTACCACACACAGAGACACATACACACAATCCTCCACACTTCTCTCCTCCCTCCCCTTTTAAAGTAGCTATCTTGCACATCAAAGGTTGGAGGGTATTTTTGGTATATTCACAAATCACTCATGAGATGAACAAGTTTATTTGTTCCAAATGATGAAAGTTCAAAGTCTTTCATTTATGCTAACAGTTCATTAATGTAGTCACTCACGTGTGCTAATCCCACTTACTAAGCCTCCCTGTCTCCTATTAATAATAATTTAGCTAAATATGAGATGTTTCAACAAGGGGATTTCTACTTTCATATATAATTATACTAGATAGAGGTATAGTATCTTGATAATAATATTCCTTTTTCACAAAGTCCTTAATCTAAATAGAGCTTGAAGTTGCCACAGACTATACTAAGTGCTGCATAGGGTACGTTTGTCTGAGAGACTCTTACTGAGGTTGCTGTAGAATACTTATGTCCAAAAACTCTCGTGTAAGCAGAGCAGCACACGTATCTTTCCTCAGCAGATAGAAACCTGTAGAGCAGAAAAACACTGGAGCAGAACCCAAAAAAACCTCTTGCACAACTTAATGGGTCCCAGGACCTTCAGGCAAACATTGACAGTGAAAAAAGACAGTGAACTTTGCAAAAGAAGTGGGCAGGGGACCTGAATGTCCTCTTGCCTATGTGAGAGCTTCAGCTATTATAAAAAAGTGGTCATTTCCTTCTTCAGCTGTTTTCAGAAGTGAGCTGATTGCCTATACCTTAAGAAATTATTTAAACCAAGCCACTTAAACCTTGGCAGTTGTGGTTGCCAGATCTGTTTTCAGAACATGCTACAGCTTTGTTCACCGCTGCTATAAGTAGTAAATATATTTAATTGTCTAAGTAGACAACTTTATGCCTCTCCAGTCCAAGAACAACACATTTCCTTTTCAAGTATCACGTCTTACCTTTTTTTCCCAGCACATTTTTGTTTTCTCACTGATATCTCATTTTCCCACTCTTGTACAGGATAGCCCATCTTCCCCATATATCAGGCCCCAAACATCACTGTGCAAACAGCCTGACTTTCTCTCCATCCTCCTGATTTCTGGCTTCATCAGCCTGCCTGCATTCTCTCACAGCCATCTCACAAGCAACCAGGTCCTGTTCTGCCAAGCACCACAGCAGGATGAAAAGTATTTCCTTATCTCCACCAGGGAAGAAGGAGGAGGCTGAACAGAAACACAATCCTAGGTGTGTTGTGTCCTTGACTGTACATGGACACCAGTCAGTCCTGCAGAGAGGATATTAATCTAGAGAACAAGGGAATGTCTGCCGATCCCTAACCTCTGAGAGGTACAGACCTTTCCTCAGGACCATACTCCAACAGCCAGCCATCTGAAGGCAGTACGGAATGAAACTCAACACCCACACATGCATGCCCCTTTGGGGATTTAGCTCCTAACAGTTCCCTGAAGGTGACAAACCAGGGAGAAAATTCAGCCTGAAGATGATAACTGAGTGCACGCACCCATGTATAGATATCTGGTGAAACTTGAGATACCTTATGAATGAGTTCAGTGCAACTCCTTGTGGCTGTGTCTTGTTTAAGTCCTGAGGCAGGTCTAACAGCACAGTGTGCAGCTCACTGAGGTCCTCAGACTCTCAAACAGAACTAAATGCCTATATTTAGGAACTTGAACTGAGCCCTTAAATGTTTTCATGTATGTGAGGTTTCTAAGTTCTCACAGTAGTCAGTAAATATCCCAACTGAGACATGCAATGGCATTTACAGATCTATTCCAGATCTCCTGCAAAGGAGACACTGACGTTTGGTCAGAAAACAATCGCCAGCTCTGCATGAGCAACAATGGGAGCATAGTCGTATTGGAGGCCCTTATGTTTGCATGTCTTTACTCACAAACTATAGCCTTCCCGTTGAGCCAATATAAAACAGAGTCAGGAATTTGGCTTGGGCATTTCAAGAACAACCACAAAACAAGGCAGCCTACTGATTCTAGTAGGATGAAATCAAGTAGCCTGATACTAAAGATTGACTCCCAATATTTTATACAATATATTGCATAATTATATCTGTATTCAAATTTGGTATTTTTGATACATTTACCTAGGTAATCTAGGCCTTACTTAATTTTCTGATGCTGTTACCTAGGCATTGGTGGCATTAAGATTTCCTCTCCCCAAAAGATGCCACTATTGCCTTCCAATTACTGTGAAGTTTGGCCAACCCTCTTAACCAGCTGTGAAACACAGCCAGCCTTCACAGTACTATTTCTAACTTTTGACAGCTTCTCACTCTGTTATTCATTATGTCCCACAAGATAATGTCTCATGTCATGTTCAATTAGCTGAACCATGAGCAAGGGCTCTGTCATCTCCCTGCATACTTTATACATGGCTGCTTAGGTTTTTGCTTAATTGGACCCTAAACCTTACCTTAACTACAAAATTTACTTAGGGATTTAGTTTTCTCCTGAAATTTGGTTCCATGGAAATGTTTATATTTTTTCCAACTGTATTTTAAAATAAATGTAATTTGATAAAAGAAAAACCTAACAGCACACTCATTAATTGCAGGCATAATATTCTGATGGTCTGAGTAAACACCATTGTAACCTCTTTTATCATGTCATATTTAAATATGCCATAGTTTCTGTCATCAGCCAGGACCATACCTGTCATTAACAAGACCTCTAAAGATGCCTGTGCAGAAGGAACCTATAAAAATGTAATCCAAAAGTGTTTGGTTCAGAAAACACAACTGTTCTTTCTCCAGTGGTTAGTAGGTTCCCAGGAAAGAGAAAAAGAGGACTGGTATACAACTGGTAACCATGAAGTAATTCTGACTTCAGGAGATTTACTGAGACTGGTACATGTTCATTTAGTAAAATTTAGTGAACTTTTATTTCAAACTCATGTTGGTGTGTCCTTGAACTCTCATAAATATGCTGAATCCAGAACACCATTACCAAGGACCTTCAAAGGCTTGACTCTAACTGCAGGAAGAACTTTTGGTTTGTAGTCTTTTTGAACTTGGCTCATGCTGACTTTATTCACTGCCAGTAGTTTCTCCTGCTGGACAAGTGAGCAGTTCCCCTCTCCATGGTTTGGTCTTGTTCTACAGACCTTGACCATAGATTGTCTACTTTCCAGACTGAGGAATCCCAGGCTTTTTTTTTTTACCTCAGAATTCCTCCTGGTTCCCTAAATACAGAAACCATCCCATCTCATCTTTGATCACCCTTATTGTTCTTCTGCGAAGAAGAAAATTTGGAGATTTGAATGTGTGTGGTGAGGGGAAAAAAACTCAAATACAGAACCTAAGGAATAACTTTGCTTTCAGTCACAGTTAGAGCTGGCAAGACAGAAGAGGATTTATAGGTTGGCATAAATAATGTTCTCTCTTTTGTTCTCTATTGGTTTTCTAATAACTATTAGACTGGTTTTGCTTTTTTCTCTTTTTTTCTGATATCTATCAAATACTGAACAAGTATTCTCATACAACTGTCTATCATAATCCTAAATACCAAATACTGAGCAATAAAAATACTCTCAGGTCACATCATTTTCCTTTAGAATATGGAATTCTTTTCTCTACATGTATCACATTTTTTTCTGTATATGTTAAATTCTATATATTTCAGTTGCCACATTTCATAGGCAGCTCTAAAGATTTAATAGCAAACTAAGATAAGTCTGTTTTCTGATCAGATTTTCTTCAAATTTCAGAAGTTACTCCTTCTAATAACAGGTGATCTGAGATCTTAAAAGCCATTACAGTGGAATGACTATTTAAATGCTTTTAGATGTTAAGAAGGAATACTGTTCTATTTAGCTATTCCTTTCTCCACTTGAGAAACTTGTGCATTTTGTTTCTAAGTACTAGAATTCAATGCCTCTGTTTATTTTTCCTATCAATGAGCTAGCAACGTGTGGCACTGTCAAAAGGAGGACGCGTTGTGAATAGCTTATTTTGTGAGTACCTTGAAGTTTGATAAATAGCTGCTATTTTGATAAGGGCTATGGCATATCAGCATACCCTTGTTGCTGGTTTGTTGCTGTGTACTTTTATCTCCAGATGAATAATAGATTTCAGAAATGCTTACATATTTAAAAACTATGAGACTAATAGTAGTCAAATGCAAGGTCAGTTCCATAATCTAAGTAGCTTCTTGATAAAGCTAAAATTGAAACATACCCTGTAAAAGTGCTACAACTTGCTATAAGCAAAAAAATGCAGGACAAAACTTATAAACATACACTTAATGACAAAACCAAAAAAAATCTGTCCTTCATTCTCCAGCAGCGAAGTGCTTCTACTATTCAGTATGCATTATTTTAAAACTTCTCTGTGCAGCATCATCAACAGTGTTTACTCAAGCATGATGATAATGATAAATTGTTCCAGGGAGTTCATATCTATTGTGCCTGTAGGTCAGCTCTACTTGCTGTAAGAAGGCAGCCACTAGACCCACAAATGGAAGAGAAAAGAAACGATAAACGTACAATTTACATAGGAAATACTGTTTGATAGCACCTGTGAAGGTGGCAAAACAACTTGCTTTTGGCTGGAATTGACATAGTAAATCTCAGTTTGATGGCTGGTTCTAGAAGGATTTATTTATTTATTATTAAATAGGCTATTGTTAAAGGCTGCTACATACGTAGGAACAGTGTGTTTACTCCACATGATCAAATGCTTGAGTATATGTGTGCCTCTAACACATAGCTTAAGCATGCACTGGAGTTTTTCATTTTGGCTTGATGTTTTTGCAAGTACACATTTCATTTTAGTTTGTTTTTGTCCGAATTTCCTGTCAGGATGTACACTATCTTTAAAAGGAGGCAGCAGAAAAAGAGCCTTTTAATCATCAACACCACTGAAAACAGTGCCTTATTCTGCAGTTACTTACTGAAAGAACTTTCTTCACTGGGGCAGAAAACGTTTCTTTACTCTCTGTAATGAGAGCTTTATTGGTGGTAAGAGCAGGAGGGGAAGGGGACACGTGAAATTGTAGACACAGCTCACTCTGTGGGTGACATGAACGACAGTGGGCTTCTCACGTGTCTCAAAGTGAAGGGTCAAATTCATTGCCTGGGTAGGCTGTAGAGGAGCCAGTAGATGCTTTGTATCATATTCTCACTGTCCCTGGCATTTAGGCAGACCCACTTCTACCTGGCCCTCCACAGAAAGATGAGCAAAAGCTAAACATCCCAGGAGGTCACATTACCCTGTGTTTGGAGATTAGGAAGGAAATGGATGTCAAATAGTTCACTCCTGCCCACTCTTCATTTATCATTTCAGGAGTCAGCCTTATCTGTCTCTGTGGGAAACTATTGTGTTGCTAACAGGTAACTAGGCAGTGGGATGGTGTGCTAGTGTGGTTGTAGCTGTGCTTTGTGTTCCCAGTTTTACATTTATTAATCCAAACATAAATGAACAGGAATGCTAAACGAGTATAAAATATTGTTCTCATTTTTTCTGTTCCAGCATAGCAGGATGGAAAGTAACCAAATGCCCCTAGAAGCGTATCCATTTATCTAGAACAGAGGAAGAGATTTGCAACTGGAGTAAGAGCATTTTACAACATGGCCATGGCTCTCTCAGAGGTGAAAACCTAGTCAGAAACTCAGTCAGTGGTGCATCTTTCTTCACAGAAAGGTGTCATGCAGAAAAAATAGCAGCAACCTTCATGAAATATATTGGAAACACTTATTCACAACAGGTGTTGGATAGCAGTAGTGGGTGTCTAGTAACAGTGTTGAGTGCTACATAGCAGAGAGGTAAATTGTGATTGAACATCCACAAATGAGTATGCAGGAAATGCGGACAAATTTATCTCAATGCTCACATACATACATATATATGTACACACACACTTATATATATAAAAAACAAATCTTGATCAAAGTTTGCATTTCAGTGTATTGTTGCCTTCTTCTAATACTCTATGGTACATAGTGTGGTTAGAAGGTGATTCTTCAGGTGACTTAACAAAGGGCAACTGTTTTGACACTGAAGGAATAAACTAGGTATAGATTGGGTTTGCCAGAAGAGACAGAGTTCGTAAAGAGGTGTGGTTTTTATTTCACGATCAGCTGGTAAAGCTGGGAGAAACAGATATCTAAGATTTCTAGCCCACAAACCTTTCATTAGGCCACTTCCTTTGCCAAAAGACATGGTGTTGAAGCCTTCTCCACAGCTAGGCCAGACAGATAACTGCCTGAAAACACAAGTTGAACCCAACCCGCCTCTTTTTAGTGCATCTAACAGTTTAGCTTTTTTCAACTGCTTCTTACTGAGAAATAAAATAATAAAAACAGATTATGTGAATAGACATTGTCACTCTCCCAGCCCTTCCCAGAGTCTGATGGCACCTGGCTGCTATCACACTGTCAAGTTTGGATCTTTTTCTGAGAAGAAAATACTGTCCTTGGGTTTAGCTTTGAAAAGCAGTTTGGTTGCATCTATTTAGCAAAGGGACAAATAAGATGTTCAAAGTCACCTTTTTTCTTGTCTTTCTGTGTTCTTGGAGGCAACTGAATTCAGAAAGTAATGCTTCAGACCAATTTAAAAAAATGAAAATAACACTGGACAGAGTGCAATTCACCATAACAGAAGACAAATGCAAAGAGAAATTGACATTATGGTGAAAAAAATCCCATAGGCACTCAAAGCAAGCTGGGAGAAAAAAATATGAAGGAGACATGGACTGACTTACCCTGGAAATTAACAAGCTTGTCACGATACAAAGGAAAATACAGTATCAACACTGAGAAAAGGTTCATTTAGACTGAGAAAAAAATGTAACAACCTATAAAAGGAGCAGATTTGAAGGAAATATTTAACATCAGGTGAGAAAAGAAAGCTGGACTTCAAAGAAATTAAAAACATAATAAAAAAGGAAGGCTTATCAAAATGGGGAAATCTTAACACAGTGACTAAATGGGGACCAGTTTTTCATCAACATTTGCTTATATATATATATTATAATACAAGTAGAAATACTGTGTAATGAAAGAGCAGCTTTATGCAAATCCACAAAATATTTACTCTATGGCATAACAAGGAAAATAAGTCATATTTTCATTGCTAAGTCATCAATAAGTATAGTACATTTTAAAGAAATAGAATTCGGCAATGTTATCTACAAGTTCTTTTCATGTCTGCTTGCTACTGTGCCATGTTGTGAGGGTTTTATACTTCGCACAGGAGAGAAAGGAAACAGTAATACAAATGATGCTTTTAGAACTAGTGAATTATTTTCTTGACAGATTTGTTTATTTCCAAATTAATTTCTGTGAATTTGGCTTGTCACAGTACAAGATAAAACATCTTGATCCGACAACGGAAAGCAAAAGCGAACAGTGTCACACTACCACAGCCAAGTGTTTTCCTAGTGCATAGAGAGCTTCCTCACCAACCATTCCTCAGTTTTAGAACCAGAGGGGATTTGTAATACTTGACCTCTGTCCTGTGTCTTTTCTAGACCACTGACATCTGTTCGAATCTTCTGTAAAGTACTGTCACATCAGGATATTATAATTTAATTCTCATTCTGACCAGGTATGTATATACTTTGAAAGACCAGAGATAAAACTTCTAATCCATATAGTCTGTATTACAGGCTATAAAACTGCAGATGTGTTGCTTAGAGCAGACATTTGTGGTCATGTTTTAAGGAGAGTAAATTCTTGACATAAAGATTTGAAATGATGGAGAGTCACACATTCAGTGGTGGTATGTTCTAAATGTTTATCATTCACCTTGTATAATATCATAGCGCATTACCTACTGGACTTGAAAGTTAACTATCAGCATAATTACCACCATGTCAGGTCCAGATTCTCTCTGTGTAGTAATTTACTACAGAAAACTAGGAAATAGTTGTGCCACCTGCAAATGCTGTGCTTGCCCTTTAAAGTGGGTGTAGTCACTTGTTCATGGCACAAGTAAAATGGAATTCTTACAGAAACCCTGCAAAGAAGTGAGCATACTGACCTATCTAAAGCTTTTCCAGCACCTACTTGGGCAGGTAATCATGTCAGCAGCTGTTAAGAGGCAACCCTTCAGCCTTGTCAGACAGTCTTTGGCCACAGCTGAGGACCTGACAGATAAAAAGGTACCAAACTGCTCAACATTTGGTCCCAACAAGGGTGGAGGGGGAACATGAAATTTGCTGCAAGCTCACGTGTACTCAGAAGTAACACAACTGAGTTATGTCTACCTACCAGCTTGAGAGGAAAGCCAAGCTGAGAATCACTCATTATTGCAGTTCCGCAGGCACTGGCTTTATACTGTAGGATATAGTAATATCTATACATATTACTATGCAATATTTTATTATTATTTCTACTGAGAAACTAAGCCGATTGCAAAATAGTGTTGGAGCTGGAGTTTGTTTCAAATATATTTTCTATTTGTATTAGTATCTTTTCTTGCATTTGTGTATCATTGTGTTTGTGCATGTATATGGATTCAGAAATCATTACAGTTGTTTCCTGGCATTTAGGTTCTTTCAATAACATGAAAATCAGCTGACTAAAATTTCTAACATTTTCCCTTAGGACAGTCCTAAAATAGTTTTTTATTGGTGGACCTCAGCATATGGAACTTGTTTCTTTTCACTATACCAAAAGTCCATTTAACTAGAACTGTCATTCAAAGTTAATCCTTCTCCTAATGAATCAATCTCTATGGTACTTAAATTTTGCAGTACACTGAAAGATGCTGACCTTGCATAAGAAGACCCAACAGCAGTCTAGTGTCCAAATACAATCGACTGCTTGACTTCTTCCTCTAACTTTTGTTCACCCAGAAATTTCCAATTTGCTTCAAGTCAATATAGCTCATAATGTCCCAAACAGCCAGGTCAAGCAGATGGACTCTGCTTGTAAAACTGACATGAGAGGTTTTTTTGTTTTCATTGAAGGACAAGCTGGCAGATATGGCTCTGGTGCCTGAGGACTTGAGGGGGTCGGTAGGGCAGGGTACCTATAAAGCACCAAGTGTTTTTACACTTAAGCTGCCTACCATTAAAAGTCGCATCACATCCGTGCAGAGTAGACCGTTTCACTCGGATGCAAACAGTATCACACACACAGGCCATTCACACGGCTTCTGGGCTGCACTTCGGCGGGCCTGGGATGAAGCGGAGGACCACGCATGCCATCTTACACTCCCAGTGCCTCGCGTGTTTGTCGGGGGTGTTTGCATCCCATGAAGGATTGATCGGCGGGGGAAGGCCGTGGGAAGGCAGGCGCAACCCTGGAGGCAGGGTGCCCGCTCCGGATCGGGGTGTGCGCAGCGTTGGGAGTCTCAGCCGGGGCTCCGCACCGGGCCCAATCGTGCCGCCCTGCATCCCCCCGGCCCGCTGTGCGCCCCGCCGCCCGTACTTCCCACTGCGGGGGCCCTGGTGTTTGTTTGCCTTCATCTTTCTCTTCTGGTTCGGGTGGTTTTTACATTCTTTTCTTTCTGGTCTTGTTTTGACTTCCCGCAGAAACGGTGCCAGTGCCTGCGCCCTGACCCACTTCTCCGGCGGATAATGATATTCCGCGCCTCTAGCCCCTTCCCCCGCTGCCCCTCCAGTTTCCAGGGATCACGCATCCTCTCCGCTTCCTGGCGCGGGCAGCTGGCAAACAGCACCTCCTTCCAGGCGGCTGCGCTCGCCGCCCCGCCGATGCCCCGCGCCCGTTCCCACGGCTGCGCGCCGCGATGGGGAGCGGCCGGGGGCTTCTCCCCGGGGGGCTGCTGGGATCCGCATCGCCGGGGTAGCACCGACCAGCCCCGCACCTCACTGACCTCCGAGACCCCAAGAACCCTCCACCCACACCCCCCTCGTCTCCGCCTCGAAATAAACTTTTCTTCCCACGCTGAGGGGAAGCTGATGGTGTCCCGGGGGCTGCCCCCGCGCGGAGCCGCTCTCCCCACCACCGATGCCGGTGCTGGGGCGGGGTCCTCGACCCCGGGGCCACGCTCTGGCCGCGGCGGCGTGAACCCCATTGCAGTGAAACCACCTCCTGCCGGTTAGTAGGACTGGGGGGCGTCCCTCTGCCCCTCCCGCCCGTGGGGCGCGCCGCCGCACTCGCCCGCAGACACACGCACTCGCACATACACACAGTCGCACATACACATACACATACTCGCACACTCGCACGTACACACACACACACACACGCA
>WBMV01009431.1:35490-204802 GCA_013396655.1 Campylorhamphus procurvoides
AGCCGGCTCCCCGCGGGCGAGAGGCGCAGCAGCCCGCGGAGGCAGGCGGGCGGGCAGGAGGCTGAGAGGCAGCCCGGCGGGCAGGCAGGCAGTCGGGAGGAGGCGAGGGACGATTTGGACA
This sequence comes from Campylorhamphus procurvoides, assembly GCA_013396655.1. Taxonomy (NCBI): domain Eukaryota; kingdom Metazoa; phylum Chordata; class Aves; order Passeriformes; family Dendrocolaptidae; genus Campylorhamphus; species Campylorhamphus procurvoides. The sequence goes on from WBMV01009431.1 coordinate 35,612, forward strand.
TGCACATCCTCGGGCGCTTGGTTGCCTGCATCCAGGTCGTCTGTATCCTCAGAGTGGGTGAGTGATCTTTGCATGAATTCATCTTTGGGCTTCGGAACAACTTTTCTCCTCGGGCTCCGGTGCGTTTTGTTCCCTCTGGTCCCTTTTGCTTAGGGCTGCAGGCGCAGTCCCTGGCTGTTCAACACCGTGAAAACACGCTGTCAACACCACGGGTGGGAGCCTTTCTCCTACCCCTTTTACCTCAGCCGCCTGCCACCGGGCTCCAAGGATGCGCGATACCCCACGCCACCCCCGGCAGCGGCGGGCTTGCCCCAGGGTGGCTCGCCAGCCCGCCCTGCCTCTAGTCCACCAGCGCTCCCCGCCGAGCCCCCCGCTGGGGTCCGGCCCCGCCGGGCTGCCCGCACCCGTGGGGGAGGGAGCGGGTGTACGCCGATGACAGGAGGGAGAGAGAAAATCCCTGCCCAGCAGTGCTGACATCGAGCTTCTCCGGAGACGTGGGATGTGAGATGTTACTTCAGGCGCTCCCATGAACTGTTCCGAAGAGAACCGGGGATAGTGCAAAATTTCACTCAAAATAAAATACTCGTTCTCCGAAAACAGGCAACGTCAGTGATTGCCCTAAACCATGTGAAATACAAGTCGTTCATTCACGGGGACAGAATATGGATTCATATATAGATTTTAGTGGGACTGCTTACATAACCAAATTCATTTTCAGCTCATGCAGATCTGTGCAACTGGAGTGCATCCTAAAAATCATGCAGTGCTCTGTTACACGGTGCGATGGTTATTATAACCAGCGTGAGTCGGTTGATGCTGTTAGAAGTGTTCTCTTAAGTACTTTGTCAAATAAATACTAGGAGCTCAAGTGTTGGGGTTTGTATCTTATTGGATGATAGTTTTGAATTTATAAGCTTTTATCAAATAGATCACTAGAAAATACTAGTTGGCTACTTGTATTTCAATATGAGGAACTCGGGAGCTTCAGCTCCTTGTGTACAAAACCAGTCTTACAATAGGTCTGTGGTGATAAAGTAGGCACTAACCTACATTTGTCACCCAATAGGTGGTGCTGCTTCTGAAACCATGGCAGCTCTATAAACAAAGATTGGGCTTAGGTTACTCGGAGTGAAAACAATTTTGTACCAAGTCCTGCTAGTTAGAAAAAACCTACTTTTTAAAATGTTATTACCAAAAATATTTTTATCTCCATTTAGAAAATACTGTAGAATGGTTCAACTATAAACGTGATGAATGTAACTGACCTTCAATTAAAATGTACGATCTTTATAAGGTCATTAATAGCATTTTAATGTCGCTTTTAAACTAACCTATTTCTTAAAACAGAATACTTAGTCCAATGGAATTCTCTTATACTAGTTTGGCAAAGAATAGCATGTCATAAAACTCTTGATACATTTTCATAATGTCTTTCTTACACTGCAAATCTGTTTCCTAAAATCAAAGGTACTCCCATGACTATTTGAAGGAAAAAATTAGCAGGTGGTTTTATATGTGTTTGAGAACAGATTCAGTATATCATGATATGATCATAATGTAATACAACTCGATTCAGTTTTGGAAAGAACTTCCCTGTTCAGATGATTCTTTCACCTTGGAAACAATGCAAGACATAAACAAAACTTGTTCAATGAAACCTTTTTTTTAAAAAAAATAATTTCATCCAGTATCTTATTAGAAATAAGGTGGTTTTATATAATGTAATATTCAAGTGCATGGTGTGCATCTGTAGGTTATATTCATGAATTTAGAAGATCTGGTAGGGTAGGACAAAAAGGTTTTTTACTCACACATGAGGTATAAATGCAGCTACTTTTTGTTTCTCTAGAGTGATACATTATTGTTTTCAAACCTGACCTGAAGAGGACCCCCATTCTAGATGAGATGGATGATTTGGTCTCAATGTTGCATCATTCTGAAGACTCATAAGCTAGACTGCTCAGTGTGTTCAACAGCATGACTGTTCTCAAGAACGAATACCCTGTACAGGTTATTAGATTAATTGGATCAGATTTCATTTGAATATGTTCCTCTTGAGTATCTCTTCATAATTAAATATGCTATAATGTGATAGCATTAGTTCATAGAAACAAATATTTTGTTAAATTTCTGATATATTTCCTTTTGTGTTTTTTTTTCTCATAAAAAATAAAATAAATTATTGCATACTACCAGTGTATGGTTCCAAGGACTTAGTGAGAGAGAAGAACTGGGTTGGACTGTCTGGCTCTTACCATTAGGTATTTCTGGTACAGAAGAAACCAGACCTAGGGCTGTGTGAATGGATTGTTGCTGGAGAGCATGGCAATCTGCTTTTGCATTGTGGAGCCTCTGCTTACTAGTGTGAGGCTAGGCAACATGTTGATCTTAGCCTCATTTGCTTGTAGTTTCAAAAAATGTTGTTGAGTCCTCAGCTGGTCACATACAGAGCTCTATAGGTGGTCCTTTCTAATGAATCTGTTTGGGAGATTTAGTGCTGCCTTTGGAAGATTTATCAGCAAAATCTGTCTCATAATGTGTTTGGAAAAGACAAGGCAGGCAAGTCAGCCTCAGTGAAGAATACACTGTTAGAGCAGATGAAAGCAAAAAGCTCTTGTGGGAACAACAAGACAGTGACGGTTTGTTCTCTGTTTTGCTGAAGAAATGCTTAGGAGCTTGATTCTAATATCCCTGCTGAGATATGAACAGCACCTTCCTTCACAGTGTTACTGAAACCAAGTAACTTGATTACATCAAGTACTGATGTAATTATTTATGGAACAGGGTATTATCTGAGTATTCTCAGTGAATGCCATTCAATGAAGTTCAAAGAAGTTCAATGGAGCTACTTGTGGAGTGAGGTGCTATTCAGTCACAAGTAAGGGCTTATGAGAAATCCTATGCAACTGCTTGTGGATGCCACTATGTAGTTAGAGATTTCCAAGTTCTTTCTGTTACTAAGATTAAAGGGAAAAAAACCCTATGTGGACAATTAATTTGGTTTTTTACATTGTTATTTTAAATGAGTAAATTAAGCTGTAATCTTCAGCCTGCATATGTCTCAGGCTGAAGATATTTGAAATTCTGTTCCCACTTACTGATGTGTTCCATATAATCTGAAAGTCAGTGGGATGTGCCCTTTTTGTGCCTTTTGTCTCACTGTGGCTATGGAAAAAATATCTGGAATCTTTTCAATAAGTAGTCTACTTATGAATCTGTAGTTAAGAAAATGTTAATAGAAAAACGAACATGTTTTAATAAATTGCACTGTAGTTGTGGCTAAATTTGAGTCAAAAAGGTGTAAATATTTAGGCAAGAGTTAAAAATATTCCCTGCTCTCACTAGTAAAACATATGGGTAGTTTCCCCAAATAATGTAAAAATTGTCTCCAAAATCAGCTCATCTGAATCATACTGCTCTCACCAGCTGACCTCAACTAGAGATTTGCCTTTCAAAATGCAACTAATTAATGTATGAATTGCTTAATTAGTTGTGTCTCAGTTTAATTTCTCACTAGCTAGAAAAGATCTGTCATTTTTAGTTTGTTTCTTGCATCCCTGTACCATGACTTGATTTGCACAAAAGTAGTAACGTTTCCCTAAATATTCTAATTTTCTTATACAACTGACATCAGGACTGTATTTCCAAGCTAGCAGACAGCATGCATCTCACTATCAACATGAAAGAAACTTCTCTATGCTCTTTACTGAATGGTCACAGCTAATAGTAACGAGAATCTGAAGGAGAGCACCACTTTAGCTTCCTAAATTCAATCATGCTTTCTGTTCCTTCTCATGTCCACATGTTTAGATTCAGTAAGCTCTTAGACTGTTAAAGGACTATGGAATCAGATCCTTCTTTTTTTCACTAACGTCTTATTGTGACATTATTTTTGTAGGCTAGTTACTTGACACAATTCAAACTGAATTACATCACAGTAGTATTACTGTATATTATTTCTAATGCTTTTACACTTAAGATTATATGTTCTTGTGGGTGATGATACATAGCTACTAAGGAGAAATTTAGTCTTCCCATATCTAAAATATAAGAGCTAAAACAAAAAGAAGAATTTTAAGACTACTTAATTTTCTGTTCTAACCATCTATGTTATGACCATTGTTATGCATTTTTGTACCAAAGAGATTTATATATACCGAATCTAAATATTAAGTATGGAATTATTTTAGGTTCAAATACTGGCAGGTATGAAAAGTTGTGCAGAAATTAATGACATTTTAAAATTAATGTCAGTGTAACCAAATATTTACTTAGCATGCTAATCTGTAGGATATATCTAAAATAGTTAAAGGTGTACTTTTCAATGTTGAATCAATACAATTTATAAGGGGAATTTTCTAAGTTGTGTTTGGCCTTACTTCTTCTCTGAATATACCCTTCTATCTGAATTTCTGGAGAGAAACTAAATAATGTATAAAAAATAAGATGGTAATTTCAAACTATTATAATCTGTATTGTAAATGATGATGTTTAATTAAGAATATAGGCACTTGCCCATTTCTTAAGTAAGGCTCTTTCCTTCATTTTCAGTGTTCATCACTTAAGTGGCCACTTCCCACTATGAGTTCTCTAATTAGGAATTTAAGGGTGAGCAGATTCCGGTCTTTCACTGGCAATTTCAATTCCTCTTCAAATGTGCTCTGCTTCTCAGTATTCCCCGTAGGGCCCAGAAGTCTGTGGCAGTTCCGGAGCCCCCTGCTCCCATTTAACAGCTCGATTCTCACAGCTTCATGCACCATTTATGTGGCTTTCCTGTACAAGACATCCTTTGGCTATTCAATAAGCTTCTTTTCCCATAAAGACAAAAGTTACCTTTTTGAATACATGTCAGGCCTTCTCTATTAGAAAGATGAATTTACAGGAAGAAAAGAACTTACAGTATTAAATAAACTAAATCCACTAATGAAAGATAGCAAATATTTCAAAGAGGCTGGGACTATAAATGAAACTTAGCTCCAGCAGGTCGTTGAGGAACTATTGGCAGCAGAGTACTTTTGTAGGAAGGTGTGATGCAGGTTGCATGTTGAGTACAAATTACTAATGTTGGTCAATTTAGTCTTGAGGCTCAGATGGAATTAAGTGGAGATTTTAGAAACAAAGTTTATTTACTTTACATCACTGGCTGATATTGTGGCACTATCTGATAGAGGTAAAATAATAGTCTTTTTAAGTAAAACAGGCACTGTGTGGAAATGTCATGAAATATTCTAGATGAGGTATGCCTCTCAAAAGCTCCTATTGCCTTCTACTTCTTGCCCATGCTTGACTTTGGGGGTTTTTTTGATCCACCAGAAGTAGCTGATTTTCACCCTACAAATCAGTATTTTTCATTACTAACTGAAGACTCCAGAAGCTGCTGTTTGAGTTAGCTAATGTCAGTAATTTTTACCACAATTTTTATTGTGGTGAAAGTCCTGTAGATGACAAAAGTACTGTCCTGCATCTCAGCAGTGAAAGTAGAATGCTGATGGAACGTAGGTGTCTGAACACAAAATTTTAATCAAAAAGTTCCCTGACTCAGCTAATACCTTTCCTGGCTTCCAGAGAAGCTTTCAGGCAGCTGTAGTTTCTCCTCTGCATGTGCCTTACCTGGTCTTACTTTGTGCACCTCAATGCCACTTTACCTCAAAAGTTCACTGGATTTCAAATCCAAATGTCCTTTCAGATGACTTCCCTGATCCTTAAGTCAGTAAGGCTTCCCTAAATCAGGCTGGCAGAATCAAATGTCTCAGTCTGACTGCTTTTGCTGCTTCTGTTTAGGACAAAGGACACGGTGATGGCTGTGCCACCTCCTCAGGTTGTAGCACAGTGACTGAAGCATTTTACCAAGACAGTCTAGAGAGAAGGCCTGGTTTGGGTTAAAGTGATTTGAATCTACATCTCCTGTCTCCAAACATTAGGCTTTGCCAGATGAGAAGACTTTTCACACGTCTTCTTTAATATGAAGCATTTTAACTTAAATTTTTTTAAAAAAAAATATTTTGACAGAATACTGGACAAGATCTTGAAAGAGAAACCTACTGAGGGCTGCTAAGCAGTTGGAAAACACATCTATTTCAGGACATTTTGGAGCTGGAAATGGAACATGGGACAGTTTACAAGAAAATTTTCCAGAGTATAAGTTTGCCTTTTTCTCACTGTTCCTTAAGCATCCACTTCAGGCTTTTGGAGGCAGGACTTTGAATTGGTAGGATATTACAGCAAGAGAAGAAATATGAGTTCTTATGCTGGCTACTACTCAGTATTTCCTTATCTACTTGCTATTCACTATCTATATCTACCAATTTCATTATCCACTGCCTTTTCTCTAGAAGAAAAAGTTGTGCTCTAGAAAGAACAGGTTTTGTTCATTTCTTCAAAAGTCCCAGATACTTATTTTCAGAAGGGAGTTCAAGGCTGCACTTCTGAAGAGCCAACCTCCCAAAGGTGGGCAAAGCTCAAATGTATTTTCAGCAACAGAGCATTTTACTTCAGTTGTCCTGGTCAGCTGAGTGCCATTTGGACAAGCCAGATGCTTGTTACTGCACTCAGCTGCCTAGAGTACCTAAAGGCAGTGGAGCAGCCTGAACTTCAAGGTTCTGGAGCCTAGTGACTGACAGGTGGGTGATTCAACTAAATACCATCTTGCACCTGGGCTTTTGTCTAGGTCAGGGCTATTGAATACATCACATGCACCACACCTTCAGTATAGAAGCTAAAAGCCAAACTAGGTGTGGTTTGGCTACTTGCCATATGAAAAGTACTATTTCCTTCTCTAGGTTTTTACAGCATCCAGTTAGATGAACCAGGTAATATTTTGCTAGACTTAGAGACTGTAGTAAGTGTGGCATTTTTCTTTGTGATATTGAAATATTAAAAATCATTCTGTGCAGGTAGAATTCAGCAATTTATGCTTCTATATGAAGATATCAGGACTGCTCACCTGACTAGTGAGAGATTTCATTAGGAGTTTTCAGGAGTAGTATATCGGTTAGTAATTTGACTGTGAACTATCATCCTCACTGCTAAAAGATTTCTGCTAAATATTGGATTTCCTGAAGACTGAAGTATAAAGTAGGTAGCATTTGAAAAGGAATCTATCTTCACTGCCTTATTTGTCTGTTTGCTGAGGTAGGATAAGAGTAAAGCAGTGAAGAGTTGGTTAAACAGTGACATCGAAAGGGTGAAATGAGACATCATGAGTACTTTTACTGCATTGAAATTGTGTTACAAAAATTTGTCTTTGAAATTAAGGATGTTGCATAAAAATAAAACATACAAAAAGTAACTTAGTGAAGCAAGACATGTTTCTGTAAATTCCCTAACAGAATGTGATGAAGAATTCTTCATTCATTTTAAGTTTACTTGGGAATCATGATAAGTTCTTTAACCAGGACAGAATTTTTTTTTTAATTTTTTTTTAATAAGCTGTCCAGGCCAAATTTAATTTTTTTCCCAAGGCAAATGAAAGGGTTTATTGAATTCATTGAGATTTAGATTGGTTTGTGTCATATTTCTTCAGAATACGTTTTTCCAAAAATAATGCTATTTTTCAAAGCTGTCAAATCCTTGGAAAAGATAAATTTGTAATATCCTTCAGGGGCAGCTTATACTGAAGAAAGTGAAAGCTTTTTGAAAGCTAAAGCAAATATTTTGAGGAAAAATTAGGCCTTTAAAGTCAGTGTTTAAAAAAAGACTTGATACTTCAATTGCTTTAAAATGCTGAACTCCATCATTTCAGCAGAAGTTCCCAGAAAGAAAAACAGCTGCTTGCTTAGACTAAATAGCTAATGATCAGAGTAACAGCTGGCTTTATAAAAGGGACCTAGTATTACTTCAGGCAGTTTGTCTTCTAGCTCCCTCCCCAGACTTACCAATCACATTTCACCCATTTCTAACCATTTGGAAACGTTTTGTTTTGTCATTTTGTTCCAACTGTATGCCAGTTATTTCTGTCATTTCCCTTTGTAACTCTTATTCTGATAGGCATGTCTAAGTAGGATAACTAGCAGATTTGTCAGGCTGGGATTTTCTGGGAGGCTCTGGAGTCTTTGGCCAGCTTCTTGGAGCACTCCAGCTAGGTGTCTGGGAGATTCATGTTACATGGTGAACTTGCTGCACAGCCCATCCACCCATCATCTTCATCTTCTGTGATCTGTGCCTACCTCTTTATCTGTCTTCCTTGAGTTTTAGTCACTAGCTTTACATTTCACGTATACAGAAATATTGCAGAAAAACTTGGGGTTTTTTTGTTTGGTTTTGTTTTTTTTAACACACATTAGGTTTGTGTTAAAAACCCCTGTGTATCACTGTAGCTCCACAGATGACAGTAGCTACTTCTGCCTCATGTAGGTGGAACTGTGTACAAATAAATCCTGGATGAGCATTAAGGAGAAAAAGTTTCAGAAGATCTATTTACGTTTTAGGATAGCACTGACAAAACCCCAAATGACTATAAACTGGCAATGGGCAAATTTAAGCTGAAAATTCAAAGAAGGTTGCTTACCATTGCAGCACTGCAATTTTGAAAAGTCTTTCCAATGGTAATAGTAGGAGCAAAAAGCCATCTTGTTTTTTGTTTGTAATCATAGAGTCCGATGTTTTTTGTAAGATCCTGTGGTATCTGCAACAGGAGAGAACATCACCAATGATCTAGTGGTTCTTGTCAGTAGGTACCATGACACAGTTTCAGCTGTGCTAAATAAGAAAACTGAGCAGTGTGCACCTGGCTGTGCCAGCCAGTTGCCTGCTGAAACAACATAAAACAATCGTTCCTCATGATGATACATTTGTAGGCTGAGGTGCTGAGGACTGAGTGCTTGCTTAGCATCTCAACTACCACTCAGCATTTCAAAATGCACCACATAGGAAAACTTCATAAACCTATACAGAAAAAGAAATAACTATAAATTATATAAATAGGAGGCTATATATCATAAAGACCATATAAAGTTGGGAGACTTAAAAATGTACATTTTGTGTTGAATTATGGTATTTCGAGGCTGTTGACTATTCATTATTTTAAGTAAGATTACTTGTACAAGGTAAGAAACCTTCCTTAAAGAAAATTATTTAAAATCTCTCATGTGGTTGTATGACTTCCAGGGTTAAGGATATAATTCAAATACTTTATTTGAAAATCTTTGAGAACTGGAAGCGCTCCCACTCTCCCACCTCAGTGAGAGAAATTTCAGTTCATTATATTTCAGCGTCAAATTTTGCACTGGCTGAATTCTGAGAGTATTCTCAGGTTTGTCTGCTTTCTCATTAATGCTCTCCATGTATGCCTCTCACATTCTCATATAAATGGTTTGGCCTCTCCGACAGCCCCATGAACTCATTTCTCACCACATGCACATTTGTCCAAAGACACAGACAGCTGCATGTTAGACTACTCATGTGAAATTTTTACTGCAACTTTGTAAGGACTCACCTTGTCGTTTCTGCACCACTTTTAATGTATAATTCTTATATATCTGATACAATTCCTCTGTACTGTTTCTTCCTCCTCCTTTGTTTGCGATGAAGGAAAAGAGATTTGTATTTTGCTTACTGCTTTATCTATATGGTAAAAAAAGATCTCCAAACACATAAATCAATATAATATGTATTAAAACTAAGCAAACATGAGGTAAAAATGTAAATGCCTTACTTTGTTTCTCTGCGAGTATTATTTTCTGTACTATTGTCTAATCACTTCCAGATGTTTAGTTTTTGATATCTCTTGATGAGAGAGAAAAGAGTTTTCTATATTTCAGATATATATGTGTTTGAACAGAGGTCAAGTCAGTATTATATTCAAAAAAGTTCATTCAAGAATACTTAGACTAGAAATTATTGTTTAATCCATGAGTGAAAAATGCATCCGTGGAAAATTCCCAATGATTATGCAAAGCTGTCCTTTAATCTGAGTCTTTTTCAGTCTCTTCCCATTTTTGCTATCCACTGTGAGATTTGTAATGTGTGAATCAGCAGACAAAATATGTTTCCATGTGGCAGTAGTCATCACTACTGTCTGTATGGGAAGTTCCAACAATTTTGTGTGAGGTGATAAGATCGTGACACAAAATCTTCTGAAGATTTGCCTGAGCAGCGGTTGTATTCATTAAAAAGAAGGTTTAGATTAGATATTAGGGAAAATTTCTTCACTGAAATGGTGGTCAGGCATAGGAAGAGGCTGCCCAAGGAAGTGGTGGAATCACCATCCCCGGAAGGGTTTGAAAAAACATGTGGATGAGGCACCTTGGGACATGCTAAAGTGGTGGACTTAGTAGTTGGACATGATTTGTTTAGAGGTCTATGAGAAATGACAACAGGAACAGATATGCCCTGTTCATTAGGAATATGTGTGCATCTTAAATGATGTGATTAGCTTTTGCAACTATTAGGGTGTTTACTGTAGGAAAGATTTATCATATTGAAACAAATTGCAACTGCAGTTTAGTGCGGATTCAAAATACCCCTATTGCCCTGCTGAATGGAAGAAGACAGGTTCAGCTAAATCAGGTGAAGCTAATAAAGTGGTGATGCATAACAGATAGTTTCAGGCTACATGCAGTCAAGTGAAATACAGGAAAATGTATATGGAGCAACCAGAAAATGTAGTCCTGGTTTTGGTGAATAAGGTAATACAAGTTAAACAGCTTCTTCTGATATGATCTACACATTGTAACATTTTAAACAGTGCATTTGGTTTTCACTGTTTGGTTCCTTGGATGTGCGACAGCTTTTCCAAACATATGTAACCCTTAAATCTGCTGTTCACTTGAAAGTGACAGGAAATTCAACCAACTCAGTGTATCTTTATAATTAAATGAAAGAAGAGGCTTTGTCACCTAGCAGTAGAACTCAAAACGCTGGGTTAGGCACCCTGTTTGGCATGTTTGGGCACCTAGACTGGGACTCATAACAGCCAGCATGCCTGTGCTGGACATGAAAAGCTGGCTGGTAAAATACAGATCAGTGTAGGTCATAAAGTGTGAAAAAATAAGTAACTGGGATGTGCCTCTCAGGGCCACATATTGGCAATGACTATGCTGAAACACCTTGTTAAGATGGCTAGACCTGACAAAAAATATTGTGGAATTCAGAATTGTTGATCTTACTACCCCCAAACCAGCTGTAAGGTGTTGACACTGGAGTCTTCACATCATCATCTGATAATAACATTTGCCAAAGAAGCAGGAGATGGCAATCCTAAACCTTTTCCACATATGGGGATTTGAACCACAGCAGTGGAGAGCAGTATGATGCACAGTATGATAGAGCACGGCAGTTGAGGATGGACAGCACTACTGATTTGTACCCAGGCTGAAGATGGAAATGGCAGAAAAGTTTGAAAGAGAAAATGTAACTACCTGGTCTAATGGGTGAGATAATGTGGTCCAGCACAGCAATTCCAGGTGCCAGACTAGGTTTTTTCCCTCCTTTCTTCACTGTGCCTCCACTATCCTGCTCTAGAGCAGCAGGTGCCACTGTGTGCAAGCAGCAAATCCCTGATCTCCTCCTTCTGCTGTGGCATGCCACCATCTTCCCCCACCAGGCCCCCCACATCACTGTCGCTCTGTGGTGGCAATAGGGCATCTCTGTGGTGGGGCAGACACAAATGTGCATTTGGCATTTGACTGCAGAGGCAGTCTGTACTGCTGGAAGGGTCACTCTGTCTGTCACAGGTGACAGGAGACAGGCCAGAAAATATGTTCCGTAAGTTGATTTAAAGCCTTGGGTCAGCTGTTGGACCATGCAGGGTTATGTCTGTTGATGAAAGGAGTGAGACATGTGATTCCAGTGCCTGTCAGTTTGATTATTTCTGTCTTTTATCTAGCTGCTATCCAATGTAAAAAACACCAGGATTTCTATTGTCTCCTGTAGTTTTGAAACATGCTGAAGGATGTTGCTATATCTCCTGGGCAGGTCAGTCAGGTGCTTGTCTAGGTCTTCATCTGCTTACTCTGCATCCATAAATTCTGTGCATCTTTCAGTCTTGGACCAATTGCTGATTTTTTTGTGTTGCAGAAAGTGAATCAGTTAGACACAGAAGTGCATTCTATCTCTCCCAGAAAAGAAAATTATGTAGCTGTATCATTAGTCTGTGTAAGATATGTATGTGTTTGCACCAACCCTGCTGGAATAGCAGGAGGTTTTCTGCCACAGGCAGGTATGGCAACCAAGTGAACAAGAACTGCAGTGTCTGGGAAGAAAATATATCATGTGCTCCTTTTTGTAGGAAATAGCTGCTTTAGATGTCATAAGAGACAATAGATGCATTTCCCTCGTGAGTCACTAAGCTTCTCCAAAGCACAGTATCTCCAAGGCTTTCAGCTGAGGTGGAGTATGTTATGCTGCTCCCAATACAGTCAAAACTTTAAAGCCTTAGTCAAACCTATAATTAATTAATGCTTGTGTAAGACTTAGAAGATATAGCTCACTAGATGAGCGCTGTCGATTGCTAATGATTTTAAATCTACGAAGCAACTTCCTAAAACCCATTGAAATTGGCAATTATAATGTTCTGTCTTACATGGGAAAGCTTTGATCATTTCAGAGCAGCAAATAAATGCATGACTTAAACTGGAGAGATACAGTGACAGAATAGCAGCAAAGTGCAAAATACCCTGGCATGGCAGAGGGCCAGAGGAAGATTTTCTGTTGCTCCTTCCAAAACTTGATTTGCAGAAATTGCAGTATTTCTGTGTTGCAAAGATGACTGTGAAAGTCCTAGGAAGTCTGTAGTTGTGTGTGTTTACAGCCTGAAGATAAGACTTAATTGATGAATTTTACTCGGCTGCCTTCTTCATTTTTAATTTTTTTTTTTAATTCCCATGCAATTACAAGGCTGCTTTCTGATAGAGCACAAGAAATGAACTGAATGAAAATATTCTGACTTGTTCTGTCACAGATACTTAAATATGATTTAAATAAAAGAAAAAATACAAGATTTAAAAAAAGTTATTAAAATGTGTCTGACACCTATTGTTTTCTGTTCATGGGTAGGAATATTTTGTGGAGAAACTAACCAACTACAGTCTAGAGGCTTGATATTTGCTGTGGTGTTTTCTGAGAGCAAAATGTGTGAAGCTATCTTCTCTGTTCAACCAGTGCTTGTTGTGGGTTCGGCAATGACATCCACCAAACTGTTTCCCTAACTTAGTCAATTTTTCATGAGATCATTAAAATTTAAGAGGTTCTTTGGTATAAAGCAGTGTGGTGTTTGCTTGTAAACTTTCTACACTTCCTCAAATACTTCCAGTTATTAATGTGTAGAAGAAGGAAGATAAGAACATTTTAAGAAAATAAAAAGGCATTATAGAAAGACTCTGCTTTTAAAGGTGTATCAATATTTTTAAACAAGTGTAGTGCTGCCATATGCAAGTAATGTTGAAGGCATCTTCAAAAACATTTTATTTACTTTGATTAATTGCATAGTAAACTCTCTCTAGTGGATGTTTGATTAAGTAAAAATTACTTCAAGTTACTTCTTGAAAGAGCACATATTACTGTAATGGTTTTATATCATAATGACAAAATAAAGTTACATTGAAGTAAAATGAGGAGGGAAAAGTCTATCTTACTACTTGCCCATAAGCTTTTCACTGAGTGATTAAACATTAGCACTGTGTCCAAAATGCAATACTAATACACTTCAGAAATTTTACTGACATTTGGGAGAGTTATAGTTGGTTTATGGGAAATACAGCCACTTAAATTACACAATATACTTATTTAATTGCATAGATAGATTAATCCTCTAACTGGGCTTTTACACAGGTTGGACATTTAAATAAAAATCAAGTCTGTGGTTAAACTAACATACCGAGTTGCTGTATAATCAGGAAATTGCTATAATTTATTATTTATGTATTGACATCTGAGTACATCTGTCAGTGACCAGGGTTTCATTGCATATGGAACTGTATGAACACAGAGCAGGAACATGACGCCTGCTCAAAAGAATTTAGAAATAAAATACAGAAAGAGATGATAAGACAGAGAAAATGGGTGTTGCAGACAAGAAAAAGTCATATATTAGTCAGTATAAAAAGCAGTTGAGTTGGTGAATCAGCAATTTGTCTCATCTTTTCTAGCCATTCCTGTGAGTGCCACTTACTTTTCAAGAAGGTATTGAATGGATCTCTCTCGGTTCATCTATAAGCTAGAGACAAAGGCATTTTGTGTGAAGAAGAGCTTGTTTTTAATGCTCTTTAAGAGTAGAAAGGTTAGCTACAAGTCGTATGTTACAGGGTGGTGTCCCACTGTGACTCCATAGGACCCAGAGTGTGTGTGCAGACAGCTCCGTTTGCAGTCACCTGGAGTCCCTGGTGCAGCCCCTTTTGTGCCATGTAAGACCTAGACAAAACTTAAAAGGCGAGGAGGAGCATTCACCTGAAAACCTACCGTGTCCTGATGATTCAATAGGAAACTGAAAATCATGAGGCCTTGGAACTGAACCTGGCAGTCAACTCAAGCATGTCATTTGACCTTCTTTGCTTCAGTTTGCTGTCTGCAAAGCTGAGACGGTATACCCATGCTTTCTGATGTCATTTCTGGAACAAAAGTGCTGTGTAAATACTACCATTCACAGATAATAGTGTGAGCACTGGCACATGAGGAGCTGAGATGTGCTGCTTTGGATGACAACGGAGCCCTTTCCTCATGAGCACAGCCTTTCTAATGGTGTATGACTTTGATTAGAGGAGAGTTTGAGTACATTTGCATCTGAAAAAATGAGTCAAATAGCTGATCTGAACATTTGTCCTATGGTGGATCTTTTCTGATCATAATCCTAAATGGAGTTTCTTACCCTGTGTGATGCACTGGTACCAAAAATCATGGGCTGCAACAAGCTCTGGTTCCTCATGGTTCCTGCCTGAATATCAGTATAGAGAAATGTAGCAAAATCAGGTAGGCATTTGCTTTATAAAACAGTGCTCTAACATCTCACAGAAGAAACAATTTTACTGAATGGGGATACCACTGGTGTTATCTTATCATATTTCTGTAGTTTAGTGTTCATATGCTGTGTGTAGTGTGGTAGAACAGTCATAAGATCCTAAAAAGTTAAGTTTTCCTTATGTGTAGGGGTGAGTAAAGTGTAAGTCCACATGTCATGCTTGATGGTAGTAATAATAATAATAATATCCTATCTCCTTCTTTGTGCTACAAAGGTGAGCATATGAGCATGGGTACAGGGTTGGCAGCTGTTTTCCATTTGTTGTCATCTCACTTCCACAAGGTTTTGCCACACACACTGTCTAGGTGGTCCCTGGTGCTGAATCAGTAGGTTCAGCTTCTCTCTTATGCCCTCCATACTGACAGGTGAAAAGGGCACCATTCATGCTTCAGTGTTTGCTTCCAGTTACCACACTGCAGTGTCCTAATAAATTCTTGTGTCCAGTAATGACTTCAGAGAGGTGATGCTCTGTACTGGCTACTTGTAATTCAGAAGTAAATGTTCTCTTCTAAGTTGTGACCACAAGGACAGGCAAGTACCAACATGGACAAAAGCTTTAAATTGCACAAGTGAGCAGTGGATAACAATCTCCATTTCTTTTTACTCTTTTCTTAAAAAAATAGCATATGTTAAGAAGGAGTTGAAGGACCTTTCTAGATTTTTGTTGTCTTCCAGAAAATGATGATTTGTGGGAGGAAAATGGTAAAAAAAGCAGTGGGTTCTACTGCCAAGAGGAAAAGACTTAATGATAGTTTCCAGAGTCTTTACTCTAGAAATCACAGAGAGATCAAGAAACAGGAAGAGAGTAAATGGAGGAAAAAAATAACAAAACAAAAAAAAAAAGGAAAGGGGGAAAGAGGAAGAAGGGAGGGAAGAAGGAAGGAGGAACTTTCCAAGTGAGACACATTTGACACTTGTGGCTTCAGTTTATCTCACGTTTTTTGATTTTGGTGGTGTTGCGTTCTCCAAGTACTCACCATTTGTAAACTACTAGAAAAGGAAACTGGGGGAGTCAAATTACTTCTGCTGTGACTTTTATAGGCATCGCATCAACAAACCCAGAATGAAATGAAGTAACTGAGCCCCAAGCTTTCAAAGGTTTTTTTGACAACTCTTTTCCACATAGTGAGGAAAATGAAGAGGATAATGCTACCAATTTCTTCTTCTTGTTTAATAAATGCAGTCAAGTGGAGTTTATTGTAGAGCAATTTATGAAATGCTCATTCATCACAACAGAGGGAAAAGGTAGTTCAGAAGTCTTCGTATATTTGCTTTTAACAGGAATTGTTTGTGTAACTTCCTTGGTATCATCACCAGTGATTTCTAAAGTCACGTAGGTATGTAATACTTCTAGCCAATACATGGTGAATAAATGATAGGAAGACACTTGTTGACACTTGCAAGGAGAAATTAAGTGATGCAACAAAAGCAGTGGTGGGTTTGGGGAAGGAAAAGACACCACCCCCCTGCCCACTTACCCACACTTTCACACTGCCTTGACCTTTGAGCATGACCCTCAAGCCCGCCTCTCTTCTCCTGCTTATAGGGAACCTTATGCACTCCTCTTCCCCTCCTCTTTTTTAGCCCCGTGTCTGGATGTGACCCAGATTTCCCTTCAGAAAATCCTGCTCTTCTAGAGTCATGGAGAATTCTTGTCTGACAGGGTATGAGGGAGAACTGCAAGGCAGATTCTGGGTAATTATCACTCACTGCCTGTGGCAAGAATCCATATCTGAGCTTATCATATAAATTCTCTTTGTACAATGTACAGTCTCAATGCAGCTTGAGTCCTTTGAATGTTCTGGCAATATGACAAATAAATCATTATAATAGCTGTTAAAATGTGAGCACTGACAGTGATATTCAGGCTGTAATGACCACTGTAACATAAAAAAACTCAAGGAGCTTTATTCTTTTCAAAAGAGAACTGTATATTTTTAGGCTGAAAGGTGATTTGGTTGAAATAATACATTTCAATTATAATGAATGCATCTCCACCTAATGCTGCCTCCTTGCTCAATATGCAGCCCCAGGTTTTGATGGTAAAACTCACTTCTCTGGAGCATGGCACACTGCTGCCTCTATGGGCAAGATATAGGTGTGCATTATAGGTTAGACAGGGACTGCTGTTTGTCACCAAAATGGATAGACCTTTGGTAGTTACTGTCTTTGTGAGGGAACATCTGAAAGGAAATTAAAAGCCTTGGACTTGTAAGGGGTGTGGTTGGGATGAGTTTTAGTGTGCAACAGGGAACAGACAGGCTGATGTGGCACGTAAGTTCTGTAAGTTTAAGGTTTTTTTGGAGAGCGAATATTTAGAAATAAGTTTCAGCTAAATTTCACAATTATTTTAATTGGAGAAAGCTCTAAATTCTTTTTGATGCAATAACTTTAATGAGTGCTATTTTAAGAAGCCACCCTAGGCTCTAGTCATGAAGGAACATGTGCTTGACTGGGTTGCATTCACTCTAGAAAATAAAACTGATTTTATACTTGCAGTTTTAAAGAGAAGATCTCTGTTCTTTTTTCTCCATGCCAGAATTCCATGATGGCTATGATGAGTATCCTAGTTTTCCACAGAAAATAACTGAAAGAGAAACAAGCTGTAATTTCCTATGGGGGGAAAAAAAAGTAAAGGAAAAATTTGTCAAGAAGAAAGGCATACTAGTGCAAATTCTGATCAAAACAAATCCTTCTGCTCAGTTTTAAAATGTGTCCATAAAATTTTTATGTACATCTTCTAGACATTACAATTTTCTGGCATATATTATACAATAAATAAGTTTCTGAGGGCAAGGTAATATTAGAATGTTGTGGTTTAATGCCAGCCAGAAACTAAGCACCATGCAGCTGCTCACTCACTTCCCCACCAGCAGAATCGGGGAGACAATTGGAAGAGTAGAAGTGAGATAAAACAGCTTACTAGGGAAAGCAAAAGCTGCACATCCAAGCGAAGTAAAACAAGGATTTTTTTCTTTCCCTTCCCATGGGCAGGCAGGTGTTCAGCCATCCTCAGAAAAGCAGGACTCCATCACGCATGATGGTAGCTTGGGCGGAAAAATGCCATTGCTCCAAACATCCCCCCCTTCCCTTTTCCCACCACTTTGTATACTGAGGATGATACCATATGGTATGGAAAACTCATTTGGTTAGTTGGGTTCACCTGTCCTGGCTTTGTCTTCTCCCAACTTCTGCACCCCCAGCTTCCTTGCCAGTGTGGCAGTAAAAAAAGCAGAAAAGGCCTTGGCTCTGTATAAGCATTGCTCAGCAATAACAAAAACATCTCTATACTATCAACACTGTGTTCAGCACAAATGCAAAACGCTGCCCATACCAGCCACTGTGAAGAAAATTAACTTTACCCTAACCAAAGCCAGCACATAGGGTAAGAAATAGTATCCAAGAGCTACCCTTGAATTTAAGTGACTCAGGAACTCAGAAAGAAATAAGAGAAAGGTTAACTGCTAATGCAAATGACTGTGTAGCAAACCATATCTGAAGGAGAGGATTGATTCCAATTAGACATGATCAACTTCTTCCTTTGATGTAGGAAGATATCCAGCATGTGGCCAAAAAGGTCTGCATGAGAACTATCTATTATTCAACATACACCTGTGTAACCTTTCAAACACCATGAACATAAAAATAGGTATTAAGATACCAGTGAAACACAACCTTTTTTCCTATCATTGCATACTTTAATCATCTTTTGTTCTAGCACAGGAGCTAGCGGGGCTTGTTGATAGAGCTTTAAAATAGCTTGGAAAGGTAAAGGGGACAAAAAAAAGGCTGACCAGTGGTGAGCAATGGAATGATGTTCCAGAGTTTGAGAAGAGCAGTGTGCACAGGATCAATCTGCTTCATGGGGTCTTGGCTACAATGTACCACACCTGAAATGTCTCTATACCCAGCCACACAGCATGAGGAACAAACAAAAGGAGCTCGAAGCTTTGGCCCAGTCCCAGAGATTTGACACTATTGGCATAAGTTCTGTGACTGGAGTGCCCTATTGAATGGTTACAGGCTCTTCAGTAGGGATAGGCAGGACAGAAGAGGTAGAGGGGTGGCACTGAATGTAATAGAAGGGTTAGAATGTATGGAGCTCACAGCTGGCAGTGGCACAGTTGGGAGTCTCTGGGTAAGAATCAAGGGGCAAACAAATAACATGGGTGTCATTGTGGGAGTCTGGTATAGACCTTCCAGCCAGGATGATGACACTGACAAATTATTCTTTGGGAAACTGAGGGACACTCCCAAGTCAACTGCCCTTGTCCTTCAACTTGCCAGAAGTGAACTGGGAGCATCACATAGCTGGTAGAACCAGGGCTAGAAGATTCCTAAAAAACCTGGATTACAATTAATAGAACAGGTCCTAAGGGAGCTTACTCAGAAAGATGCCCTCCTTGATCTGCTGCTTGTCAACAGAGTGGATCTTGTGAGTGAAGTGGAGATTGGAAGCTGTCTTGGCCACAGTGACCACGAAGTGATCAATTTTAAAATCTCTGTTGACAAGAAGAGTGCCAGCAAAACCTCAGCTCTGAACATGGGGAGAGCAGACTTCAGGCTGTTCAGGGAATTAGTAAGTAAGGTCCCCTGGGAAAATATTTTTGCAGGTGCTGGGTGCATCAGTGCTGGTCACTTTTCAAACATCACCTCCTAAGGGCACAGAAGCAGGCAATTTCCAAAGGCTGGAAGTTTCAAAGGCTGAAATTTCAAAGGCTGGTGAGGCAGAAGGCCGACTTGGCTGAGCAGGGGTGTTCTCCTGGAAATAAGGCAAAAAAGGAAGGTATATGCCCAGTGGAAGTAAGATCAAGTGACATGGGAATAATTCAGAGATGCTGCTTGCTGCTGTGGGGAGAAAATTCACGTGGTCAAAGCTTAGCTGGAGTTGAAGCTGCCAGAAGTCTGGGGGACAATAAAAAGAGTTTTTTCAAATGTATTAATGGCAATAGGCAGGATAGAAATATTATCAGGGCATTAAAGGATGAGGACAGTCACCTCACAAACAGGAACAGAGATAAGGAAGAGCTGTTTAATTCTTTGCCTCTGTCTTCAAGACAGATGAGGGACAAAGTGGGGCTCAGGGCTCTGAGCTGGAGGACCATGACTGCAAGAATGATCAACTCCCAGTCAACCCTTAAATTATGTGGGATCTGCTGTTCCAGCTGTATCACTACAAGTCTATGGGGCCTGATGGGATTCATCCCAGAATCCTCAAAGAGCTGGCTGATTTCATTGCAAGACCTCTCTCAATGATTTTTGAGCAATCTTGGGAATCTGGAGAGGTCTCAATTGACTGGAAGCTGGCAGATGTTGTCCTAATTTTCAGGAAGGGCAGGAAACAAGACCCTGGAAACTGTAAGCCTATCAGTCTCACTTCAGTGCCTGGTAAAGTTATGGAGAAGATCATTCTGGGCAGAATTGAAAAAAAGCCTGAAAGACAATGCTGTCATTGGTCACTGCCAGCATGGCTTCATGAGAGGAAAATTCTGCTTATCAAACCTGATTTCCGTTTTTGACAAGGTAACACACACCTAGTTGATCAAGGTAAGCCAGTTTGTGTAATTCTTTTTCATTTCAGTAAAGGTTTTGATACTCTCTCTCCCAGGATCCTTCTGGAAAAAGTGTCCAGCACACAGCTGGATAAACACATCATGTGATGGGTGAGCAGTTGGCTCACAGGTGGAGCACAGAGCGTAGTAGTGAATGGGGGAACATAAGACTGGTGGCCTGTCACTAGTGGGGTTCCACAGAGCTTCATCTTGGTCCCGGTGCTCTTCTACATCTTCATAAATTACTTACACACAGGACTGGAAGGGCCTCTAGGCAGATTTGCAGATGACACAAATCTTGAGAGGAGCTGTTCACTCCCTTGAAGGCAGGGAGGCCCTGCAGAGAGACCTTGACAGATCAGAGGACTGAGCCATCACCAACCCTATGAAGCTCAACAAGGGAAAGTGCTGGATTCTGCAGCTGGAATGGGGCAACCCTGGATGTATGGACAGGCTGGGTTATGAGAGGCTGGAAAGCGGTGCCATGGAAAGGGACCTGGGAGTCCTGGTCAATGGCAAATTGAATATGATTCAGCAGTGCCCTGGCAGCCAGGAGGGCAGTAGGGAGCATTAATACTGATAGTATTTTCATTATTTATTAAAAAAAAAAAACAAGACAAAAAAACAAAAAACAAACAGTCATTTTTCAAGTATTCATTTGCAGTTACCTGGTATTCAGCATGGATAAGATCTTCTTTCACCCTTAATCTAATTATGACAAAACGAGTAATGACAAGCCTTGAGAAAAAAAGTGTGTGACAATTAGTAAAAGAGTAGGTTAGATATGAAGGAGTTTGCTTTGCTGATCATGACAGGGTTCAGCCTATATGAGTCAGCAGTATAAGAGGAGTGTGCTGAGAAAAGACAACCATATAGATAAAGGTAAATTATGAAATCTAAATGGGACCCTGGGGACTAGGAAGATAATGATGTAAATAAAACCTGAGATGTGGTCTGAGACATAAATGTATAGGTGAAAAGCAGAGCTTCAGTTTGGTACAAGGAAAAGGAAATGTTTGAGAAATTATCTGTATATCATATGTGGCCTCAGAGAACAATTCATCCATCATTCAGCCCACTGGGGAGTTAATTTGATGGCAACAGGCTTGCCCTTAGCTGTCATTTTTACAGGGGCTGAGAAGATTATTCCTTTTGCAATTAGGCCTATTGTGCTCACCTGACACCCAGCATGCACACAAATAGGTATCTGCCTATTCTGGGAGACAGGTAGCCACTAGGAATAGGTCACAGCAATTAATGTGGCCATTAAAAAGTTCTTGTTCTGCTCCCAAGATGCTCCAAGGAAAAGGATCTGAATGCTTTGACAACTGCAACTATTCCTCAGTGCTTGCCAGTATTGATTCTCCAGTGACACAGTAGCGTGCCATGGCAGCAGATGAAGTCACAGGTCCTTTGCACAGGGTTGGCCTTTGTGTGGTAAGGTGTGTGAGAACAAGTTATACTGAGCAATTAAAACATAAGAAATCTGGGAAGAAGTGCATATGGAATGATATCTGGCAGGAAGGTTAAATGGACAGCTTAAGGCTAGCAAAAACTAAATGAAAAGCCACAATCCCTTCATAATGCTACATGAAAACCAAGATAAATTTACATGACATTTGGAATTTATAGTAGAAGGCCAGGCCCTTCTTAGTTGATTTTTCTTTTTCTTTCTAACTTCAGCTGTTTGATTGATGCTGCCATGGGTCCTTTCCCTGTTGTGCCTCAGGGTACAAGAAAGGGGAGAGCTAATGCTTGTCCATATATTCTAACCATTCAAGGACCTTACCCCTTTGGGATGAAGATTAGAATTTCTTCTCTCATGTAGACTTTAATATGGTTATCTATTTCTCATTGATTTCAATTAACTATAACACATATGTCCTGAGAACTTTCAAAAGGCACCATTCCCACAGGTTGTATGTAGCCAGCACACCACCAAGAGATGTGCCTCACTTTTCCAAAGAGAGAATTTACTTCCTATAACTTTCATATGCCAGTCTCCTAGAGTGGGGAAAAAAAATAAAATAAAATAAAGTTGATTTCTCACTTTATTCTCTTATTTTACTTTGGTATATTTTTGCAGAAACCTACGCTTTGGAAAGAGGCAATAGTCTTCATCATAGATTATATGTAACTTCAAATAATCAACTTTTGGAGCTTGGAAAATATGCATTTCCCGAAAATGAAAACATATATAATTTATATATTGCTTTTTCACAGAAAAGCTATTTTCTTTTTGAGGGGACTTGCTTTGATCTAAGTCCCTTGAAGCTGATGGTAAAACTGAAGTAACAAGTTAATGATATGGAATACCGGAGAATATTACATGAATTGCAGAAAGCTATATGGATATATGAAATATAGTTGCTATTAGTGATAGGTCTATCCTGAAAAAGGATTTTCCAGGTCTCTTTTCCCAACTATCATCTATTCTGTGCATGTTCTTGGACAAAGATCACTTAGAAATGCAGGACTCGTGTTTTTTTCAGATGGGGGTTAAAATATCGATTTCTTTCCAGATTCCTTTTAAGAGTAGAACTTAAGTTACAACCTCAAGATTATATTTGAAGGCCCACAGAGAGGTTACTGCATAATATGTGTGCATGATTATTGATGTCAGTTTAAGGATTTTTACTTACTAGAATTCTCTCACCCACAGAATAAAAGATTGAATAATTTACTCAGAATGACCAGTGCTGCTTAGTAAACTCCCTATTTTCCTTTACTAAGAAGTGTATTTTATTGTTTGGAGATAATTCTTAAACCCTATATTGGAATGAGCAGAGAACTTAAAGCATAGGGGCTGCTTTGCTTTAAAGGAGAATAGGGTAAGGGAAAAGTTTCTTCCAATATGTTTGTGGAAATTGTGTTCAAGCTAATTGAGTTGAGGACATTTTAGATAATAATTTTTTTGTGCACTCTGAGATCATACCTGAATTTAATGATCTCCTCAAAATCAGTGGCAAAACTTCTGTTCCTCTAATGGAGCTACAGCTTCTCGCAGAGAGGCTTGGGCGGGTAAGGGAAACAAGAAGGACCTCTGTTTCTAAAATTGTTACATGATAGTTTGACTTAAAAGTAATTCAAGGATTGGCAAAGAAACTAGCAAGTAACTCTGAACTCTAAAATTTCCATTCTTAAATATAAAAATTTGCTCAATTTGTAATTATCTTTATGGGCTATAAAAAATAGGCTGCATATAAAGAAAAGTATTTCCTTTCATTAAATCCCATGAGTACTGTTAGATGGGAAAGGGCTTTACTATGAAAATATTGGTCATCATAAAACCTGAGTGTGATTCTGCTAGGAAAATGCTCCCCCCACAAATATATATTTCATTGTTGAAAATTCCTTCACTTGTATACAGCAGAGTCACAGACAGGGTTTTGTAGTAGCAGAAGCTGCTGAAAAAGTTGTGGAAGTCGGCAGAGGGAGCATTTTGTGGAGGGAAGACATGATGTTGATTAGCCCTAGATGAGCTGAGGGGGGTGGAAGACTAAATAAGCTCACAATAAGCTCAGAAATACAAACTGAAACATTTGGGACAGACTGTGCATCCCTCGATGCCTTTGGAGTAAGTCAAGTAAGTGTAAGACACTGATCTTGATGCTGTAACATACCCTTCACCACAGGTCTACCCTAACAGGACCAATCCAGATTCCTCAGAAAGATCTGTTTTTCTCATCAAGATGCATTTTGTAACAGCAGGTGTATTGTTGCTTTTCAGGGAAACACTTTGAAAAGAATTCAAATCATTTACGTGCACAATATCCTATTTTCAAATCCTAATTTCAAATTTTCAAATTTGAAAGACTGGAATCTCCTAAGGTCTTTTTTTAAATTAATTCCTAGTAATGATATGTAAACATAGATACAGTAAATCCAGTAGCTGGGAGAGCCCATCCTGCCCTCTCCTCTTTCAGGGTCCTTGAATGCAAAATTGCAGTAGGCACCAAAACTGATCTCAGTGGCATTTTGTAAATTAAAAAATGGGTCTGAGGAGAATAGAAGTACTCTACTCTGTTTGTAGGAGTCTAGTTATGGCAAGGTCAGCAAAGCCAGACTTCACTGAGGACACCCTATTGGTCAAGTGAAGGTATTATACCTTTGTTTTGGTTTATATGTGACAGATGCACTGATGTGACTGGCAGAGTAATTTTTTTGAAACAAAAAATTTCACTATTATAGCGTAGCAGAGAAGCATTTTTATTGCACATAGGTTATTTCCAAACTGGTTTGATTTTGCAGCTAATTAGCCTAAGGTAGTTGAGTAGTGATTATTTACTTTAAAAGACCATTTTAAACAGTTACCTAAAATATTTTTTTCCTTTCTATTTAACTAATTTGCATGGTTTTACTGTAAACTGTGTTTTAAGAGACAAGAGTATGTATTGTTTGAAAGTTTCATCACAATATTCATATCAGTGAAAACTTGTCTGCCTGTTTTCTCTGCAGATTTATGTAAATTTTCGGGGACCTTGTGTGAATGGAAGGAGTCTGAATTTGTGTCCATGGTAATCTGTTCAATATGTAGAGGAAGTTACAATGGCCTTAACCCATGAAAAGGATCAGTTGTTTTCAGGGAAAGCAGTCAAGACATGCTTTGAATTCAGATAGTCAACTTAATCAGAGCTGGACTTTTTTTAAGAGTTTCTCTTTGAAAGAGCTGAATGCTGGTCACCTGCTACAATCAAAATACATCATTCATCTGTAAAGGGGCATAAAAATTTAACAGTTAGCTAAAGAATGGATACATCCCTGAAACAAAGCGGAAAAAATCCTTCAGTTATTTACAATCTCTACTTGGACATGTAGAAGCATGAAAATGCCATAGTCATCTGGGCTCATTACCTACCTACAGCCACTGGGAGCTGACTGAATTCGTGCTATGGCTCTTTAGGACTGGGAATTCAGCAGCATCAGTCCTCACTGTACTTCCACCATACCTTCCTGGGTATGGTGGGGAGACCTGCCTGGGCAGGAATGGCCAGCATACCTGAAAGGCAAGACACAGGAGGGCTTGAGCAAACAGGGTAATCCAGAGTCAAATATCAGCCATCACTGGACACAAAAGAATTCAAGTCTAGTCTTTCAACTCATCT
Organism: Campylorhamphus procurvoides; assembly: GCA_013396655.1. Taxonomy (NCBI): domain Eukaryota; kingdom Metazoa; phylum Chordata; class Aves; order Passeriformes; family Dendrocolaptidae; genus Campylorhamphus; species Campylorhamphus procurvoides. Next base: position 61,219 of record WBMV01009431.1, read on the forward strand.
TACTTTTCCTCAGACAAAATGCTTCTGCTGGTACAGCTCACAGCCCTGGTAAGAATAAAGTGATTGAAACAATAGTCCTCTTTTACCTTTACCAAAATAAATCATACATAGCATCTTCATTGTTTTTGGGGTTTTTTTCATGATTTTAAATGAAATTGCAGTACAAACAGTAGGAGGAGTAGTAATAGTTAACTTGTTTTTATTTGGCTATTCAGCAGAAATTTAGTTTGCAGAATTGAATAATGTCTGTCTCAACTCTGTCTGTTTCAGCTAGTGAAAGTAAAAGATCCTTCTGCTCCATATCTTAATTAATTTGCTGCAGGATATTTCCACAGTGTAGTGCTAGATTCGTATTAGGGATGGCTTGCTTTCATGAGGAGGATGACAAGGTTAAAAATAATGTCAGAAATACAATACAATAATGTGAGAAACAGTTCAATGTCTCTAACTGAAGTGTGGTTGTTGTTTGCATTGTTCTAGGCATTTTTTTGCAATAACTATCTAGTGCTGCTTGAACATTTTATACCACTGTTAGCTAAATGAATTTGCTGAATTGTTGAATGAAGCTGCATTTAGAGAGCACTGTAACCACATTTCCTGGCCTACCCTGAAAATGGCATTACCCAGCAGCTTTCCAGTAGGAAGAGACAGATCTTTCAATGCAGAGCTCTGAATTAACACAGCAAAACCAGCTGGTACTTGCCCCTATTCAAATTTAAGAGCTGTAAGTTCCCAGAATTATTTTTCATAAGAGCTACTGTTTCCTGTGCATGTTCACTAGTGGAGATGTTTGGATATTAAAGCTGTAATGGGAAGCATGGTAACTGCTCAAGGCATAGGGGAGAAGTCTATTGACAGATGATCAGTAATGACAGATGATAGTGTAAGCAATAACATAATCTCATCCAGGTAGAGGAAAAACAGTTAAATACTGTAATGGCTGGGATTTTTACTGAACATGTAAGATATCTTTCTCCATGGGAGCAGACAATAGCAGCAAGGATTTCCTTATAAGCTGCAACAAAAGATAAGAGCATGGGCAGAGGTGTACTGTTAAGGAATATCTCAAGTGTCTTTACAGGAGGCATAGGGATCAATGGCCAGGTCAGGCCATTCTCCTGGTTCTCCAGTCAATAACAATTGGATAAAACAGAATGTCTAGAAACTGCCTGGAGGAAAAAGCAATATTAATGATAGCAGTAGTCACCAAAAGAAGCCTTTGAAGAGTAGCTGGATTTTGAGGATAAACTGTACAGTGAGGAATTGCAGAACTGGGCCATTCAAAAACACCATTGCTCACAAAGTGTACTCTGCAGCATTAATTATGCCAAAATCTGCTCTATCCTATTCTCTTACAAAGGCAGCGAAATGCAGTACTCTCTAAAACCAGCATTTGGTCTTTGAACAAAATGAATGCTGCAACACAGGAGTCATGTAATCCCCATGGTATAAGGTCTATAAGATAGCTGGTGGATCTGAGATTTTTCCATTTATTAGGTCTGTCAGTTCACAGTCATGTTTTGCTTCCTTGATGGAATTTCAGAGTCTTAGGAAGGCATTGCTGAAAAGGATCCATGAATTGAAGCAAGGGAAGAGTCTGCCATATCACTCACTCAGCCAGCTTCCATCCATTTACCTGGATACAAGTAGGATATCTATCACAGAACAGTAAATGATGTTTCTTTAAAGTTTTAATAGCAGTTGCATTTCCTCTAGGACAAGAACTGCCACTGTTTCAAACACCATGGATCATTCATGTGTGGTATGCAAATAGCAGAAATAGCCATGTTGAGTTATCCCTGAATTCACTATTGTCTGACAGGCCACTGCAGATGCTTCAGAAGAACAGACATGAAATCCCACAGTAGGTAGAAGTGAAATACTCCCTAATCTTTTCTCATTCATCTCATCTATTCCAGTAACCTTTCTAAATATGTTATGAGAGCTCCAAATATTCTTGATATCTTTTTAGTTATTTCAATCTTCATTTAGCTGTTATGTAGAGCAGTTTCTTGCAGTGATAATTGCCTAGGTAGGTGTGAAAAAAGTGTACCCTTTCACTGATTTTCTTCTTTTCTGCTTTCTCTTTAATGCCCCCAGGTGTTCTCTCTTCCAAAGAGAGGAGAATAAGAGTTCCAGACTTTATCTTAGCAACATTAATTATTCTTTATATTTGCTTTCTTTTCAAAATAAACATTCTTAACTTTTTCTATCTCCCTTTATTTGGAACTCTTCCATGGTCACTTTCATTAGGGTTTCCTTTCACCCATGTTACTGTGCTTTTTTATTTGAGAAGGCAAGATCAGTACAGAATGCAGTTTTCCAGATGAAACCACACTAATGACTTGTGTTAAGAGGCAGTAATTTTTTTTTCTTCACCATTTCTCACACATTTCCAAATTTTTGCTTGGACTCCAGCTGTACACTGAGTTAAGAACTTGGTTTTGATCTTGAGGGATGCCCCAGTCTCTGCTATCAGCTGATAAAGTTAATTGACAATGTGACAAAGTAAAAGTAGGACTTTTCTTTGGTGCCTATTGTTTCAGTTACCTTTTGCTGCTACATTTGTGAAAGCTGAACATCATTTGGTGGTGTTACACATTTGCCTTGCTTGTTACAGCTCTTCAAACTTCCTTGAAACCATTGCGTTACCAAGCTAATTAACTGAAACATCAGAGGATGGCAACATTTTGCCATATTCTATTGGATCTTTTAACAACTCTTTCGCTTTCTGGAAAATTAGTAGACATTTTTAAGACTTCTGAAAAGTGTCATTCCTATCTAAACTAGAAATATTTTTATTTTAGGGAACTTTTTGAAAGAAGTTGTGCATTTTAATTGCTAAAGGTTGTTGTCAGTGTACTAATTTGCCTCCTTGAATGTCAATTTGAATTATGGTGCAGTCATCACTCTTTACTCATCTACTGTTCACTGGATCACCTGTCTGCTGTGCATGTTGGAAGAAAGGCTTTGACTTGTTTACATTCAAGAGGTACTTTTCAGATTTGCACCTCAAGTGTTTTTCTAAGCTTTGTCATGTTGGGTCATTTGGCCATTTTACATGTGGACATTGAAGTCTTACTGATTTGTTACACTGTACTGGTTATTTCATTTTGCAACCCCTTAAGAATTCAATTTCCTTTTTTTTTTTTTTGCTAAACTCTTGAACATAGCCACATATAAATATATATATAGTATAAAGGTATCCATGTGTATTTATATATATATAAAAGTCTCCAGTATAGTAAGGCACTCTGATTACTATCTGCTACTGTTTGTTCAAACTGGCAGTGAAAAAATAGCAAAGAGGGCAATTAAAACAGACTTCAGGGCCCTGGGATGATTGGTAGAGGGATCAGGAGCACAGGTAGTGATTTCCTCAATTTGTCTGGTAACAAGGAATAATACTGATAGGAATAGGCAGATGCATCAGGTAAAATGATTGGCTCCAAGGTTGGTGTAATTAGAAAAATTTTGCGTTTTTTACCATGGAATTATCTACTCAACATCTGGCACCTGATGAGATGCACCTTTATTAGAGGGGGAAAAGAGTTTTAGTGCNTGCTACTGTTTGTTCAAACTGGCAGTGAAAAAATAGCAAAGAGGGCAATTAAAACAGACTTCAGGGCCCTGGGATGATTGGTAGAGGGATCAGGAGCACAGGTAGTGATTTCCTCAATTTGTCTGGTAACAAGGAATAATACTGATAGGAATAGGCAGATGCATCAGGTAAAATGATTGGCTCCAAGGTTGGTGTAATTAGAAAAATTTTGCGTTTTTTACCATGGAATTATCTACTCAACATCTGGCACCTGATGAGATGCACCTTTATTAGAGGGGGAAAAGAGTTTTAGTGCATGAAATAGTGGTGCTAATTGACAGTTTTAAACTAGCTTGGAAGGAGGAAGGGACTACGAGACACTTCCAAACCAACTACCCTTGTTCTTATGGGGAACTTCAACTTGCCAGAGATTAAGTGGGAGCATCGCACACTGGTACAATCCAGGCCAGAAGTTTCCTAAAAAACCTGGATGAAAACTTAATGAAACAGGTCTTAAGGGAGATAACTTGGAAAGATGCTCTCCTTAATCTGCTTCTTGTCAACAGAGTGGATTTCATGAGTAAAGTGGAGATTGGCGGCTGTCTTGGCCACAGTGACCATGAAGTGATTAAGTGTAAAATCTCTGCTGATGTAAGCAAAAGGAAGAAGAGCAGACATTGGTCTGCTCAAGGAACTAGTAAGTAAGATACCCTGGGAAAATATTTTTGCAGATGCTGGGGTCCATCAGTGCTGGTCACTTTTCAAATGTCAAGCATCAAGGGAGGGGACTGCCTTGCTTTGCTCTGCCCTGCACTGGTGTGGCCTCACCTTGACTATTGTGTGCAGTTTTGGGCACCACAGTATAAGAAAGATATTAAGCTGTTAGACAGCGTCCAAAGGAGGGCAATTAAGATGGTGAAGGGCCTTGAGGGGAAGCCATATGAGTAGTGGGGCTGAGGGCACTTGGTCTGTTCAGCCTGAAGAGGAGACTGAGGGGAGACCTCATTGTAGTTACAGCTTCCTCATGAGGGAAAGAGGAGGGGCAGGCACTGATCTCTTCTCTCTTCTGACCACTGACAGGACCCAAGGGAATGGCCTGAAGTTATGTCAGGGGAGGTTTAGGCTGGGTATTAAAAAGAGGTTCTTCACCCAGAGCGGGGCTGGGCATGGAAACAGGCTCCCCTGGGTGCAGATCACAGCACCAAGCCTCAGAGTTGAAGTTCTTGGACCATACACTCAGGCACATGGTGTGACTCTGGGGGATGGTCCTATGCAGGGCCATGAGTGGACTCGATCCTTACGAGTCCCTTCCAACTTGGTATATTGTGTGATTCTGTGTTATATGTTATTAGGTCTCACACCTTGTTCTGGTATAGAGTCAGCTATATGTTTCTCTTCTCTGAACAGTTTTATTTTTCCCAAGGCAGTCTCCAGTGCTTTTACATTTAAACCTTCCTTGATCACTTAAAGTAGGGAGGTTTAGTACTCTGTTTTATTTTTCTGTTTGGGCCTGCACCCTTAATTGGAAGCATTTATAAGAAAACAGGAAGTGCAAGAGCTTCTTCTAAGTCTATATTGAAACTTTCAGGCCATGCCCTATTTATAACTCTGCAATACTAGGTGTGATATGTAAGTCAGGCTTCCTCCCTAGCAGAATGGCAGAAGTGTCTAAATGGCCCTCGGACAAAGGGCGCTAATTAGGTGCCCAAAGGGTATTCACAGAAGACACTCTGGATCCAGCCTATTGAAGTTTTTCACCATACCATAAAACCTTTATATAAATATTCATCAGAGAGAAAGAGACAGGCAGACATGCTTCACAAGCTGCTAATTAATGCCTTTACCCAGGGTTTTATTGCTCTACACCTAGACTGAGGACAGCATGTGTTTATCAAGGGCTTTGATGAATTTTGGAGCCTGCAGTGGGAGTTTGGGGTTAAAATCCCTTTCTGGAACTAATTCTTCATAGCTGAAGAGCCCAAACCCCTTAGTTCTGCTCAGAGTTAAAATGTGAATCAGCAAAGAGTTTAGACAGGTGAATTCCCAATGCAGGAAGCCTTTGTCAATCCTGGTATAAATTCACAAGCCACTTTAGGTACATTGAAAGCTAATTATATAATTCAAGCATGCTCATGCCATTAACTCACTGTAAGTTTTTAGATAATGTTTTTCTGATTCTGGTTGTTGTTAATTGATTGAACAAGTCATTACTTTATTAATTGGCTATAAAAATAATTCAATCCTGGTACATGAGTCATTGCAAATAAATGAAAACAAATTTAATAGTTAGGTACATTGTAATTAATTTGTTCATGTTACAGTGTTTAGTTTCTAGTACAAATCTGCCTATGAATCACAGTGACATTCTCAGGTTTCCAGATTTTCATTTCAAAGATTTAATTTCTTACTATTAGAAAGTCACGGTCAATTTGCAGTTGGTTATTGAGTGTTGACAGCTGACTATCACAATGTATGAACTTTCAGTTGTACTAAACTACTCTGAGCCTAGGAGGGTTGGTGCAATAAGATCCTCAGTTCAAACCGTGTTATACATTCAGTGTAGGATTGCAAGTAACAAGAGGTCAGAACCTCCATTTTGTGGTTCAGTGCACAAATTAAGGCTTTTCATGGAGTGCCACCACCACCTGAGACCTGGGAAAAGGCTTTTTACTGCGTTAGTGAAAGGCTGGATTATATGGGGAAATGTTATTGCAGTAAGGTGAAATTTCATGTCTACAGCGATTGATTAAACCAGATATCTATCATCTTATGAGGTTATTATTTCCACATTTTGGGTCAAACCTTGTTCAACTCAGTTTATGTCTGCTTACAGAATTGAACAGGGGTTAGAACTGAAAGAATATAAATAACAAAACAATGTTGTGGGTTTGTGTTTGGTTTTTTTTTCTGAAATCGTAAATCTGAATTCTGTCTCCTATTACTGTTATGCAAAATGTACATAAAGTAGGCATTAGGAGGATGGGTAGCTGAGGTTTTAATGCCTGTATGGTGGGTTTCTATTCTGTCTGCCTTCACATGACCCTTATATATCTTCCCAGTCAGATTTACCTTCCCCCTCCAAGATGAAGAGCATATTCATTAAATACAAAGTAGCAACATACATGATCATATAGATCATGGAAAATATTGGATTGAAAAGTCTCAGTCTCTATTTATGAATATTATTAGTGTCTGAATTCCAAAATTGTTTGCGAAGTTTCAGTTTTGTGGGTGATTGGCACAGGACTAGGACGAGATTTCTATTTCCCTCATAGTACTCTCTTGGGTATACATAAACCATGAGACAGAATTTGACCTTAAAACTATATCAAATGTTAGATACAGTATAGATAGCAAGCTACTGAAGAGAATTAAAAATAAGGTCAAGAAAGACAATTTGAAGAAAACAGATTTTAAATTGTCATGACGTTATTTTATTTGATACAGTTGGGTTTTTTTAAATTAAATCTGTGTAAGAAAAAAAACCAACAAAACAAGTGTCAATATTGATGTAGTTGACTGCAATAAACAATTACCTCCAGGAGCAATCAGTACACCATGTTGTTTTCAGCAGTCTGTGAAAGTAACAATATTGTTCTATAGAATGATACCAGATTTATGTGTGTTGATGAAGCAGAGGACCAGAGACTGAGCATTTGATTTTCAAAACAAGAGTAAAACATGCTGGTCAGCAAGTGTCTAGAGTGAGTACTAGGTGCATAAATTGTATGAAAGTACAGCTGTGGTGTAGCACTCTACTTACATGGCACAGCAGTTGGCAAAACATGAAGGAAAGCCCAGACCATCCACTGGAACTTCAAGCCATCCCCCTTTATTTTTGCTACTCTTTTATTTTTATGCGACTTGTTTTCCCAAAGTAATAACAGGAAGCTAAAACAATGTCATTCAATCTGTTCATATTGACTTAGAAATTTTTTAAATCAATTTCAAAATAGCTAGAGTGAAATGATGAAAATATATCCCACCAAAAGCAGAGGCCTTACTAATTTAACTTGGAATAGTGTTTCTTTGGTGACTGTAAGATCTGCATGAGGATTATGGGAACCTCAGCTCCATCCAACAGCACCAGACCCCCAGCAAAGGGTCAGATCCTCCCACTGCCACCATCTCTGAGCAAAGCACAAAGATCTGGGAAGAACTCCAGCTGAGTGTACTTGAATTTCTTTCTTTTCTGAACCTATGTGACACATACTTCTTTTCCCGATCATTTCTAGTTTTAGGTTGAATTAATTTTAAAGTAATTGCATTATTCTGATTATTTTCTCTGTGATCTCCCTTATTACACTATCTTGATAATTCTGCTGTATTCTAGTAAAAAAAAAAAGATTAAAAAAAAAACCAACCAAAACCATTGAATACCCATAAACTGTCTGTTTTGACTGTGGTTTGTGTTTCTAATGTGCCAGTGTTCGTCACATTTTTCTCTGTTGTCTCTAGTAATCATGAGACACTATTTTCTTTTCCAAATAATATGTTGATCTGATAAGTTGCAATAAGGAAATGGCTAAAGGAAAATAGTAAACATGAGATTTAAAACATGATATAATCATAAGAAATTGCAATGTATGTGTATATATGTTTATATACCCCTCTTTGAAAAATCCTTATAGATAAACGTTTCTCCAGACATACTGATGCATACATATAAAATAATTGTTAGGATTTGTCAAAAAATGCCAGGTTCTGTATTTGTGTACAGGTTTTTAGTTATATTGTTTGTCTTAGATCATATATTTTGTGTGAAACAGAGACAGGTATTTTTATAAATGTGCAGTTGTTACTGAATGTTCATTATGAGCTTTGGAACTTTTCAGTCTTGATGTTGAGAGTGCGATTTCCTTAAGGGAGTAGAATTAGGTTGTTATGGTTCTATAAAAGGTATGTAGAATAATCCCTAGATTTATTTGAATACTTATAAGAAAATCATCCAAAGCAACCTCTCTCTTCCCCTTTGTTACTGAAAAATAATTTCACTGAGACATTTCAAGTAAATACCTCCCTGAAGCAAAAGAATATATTGTTATCTGAAGAGCCACCTTTCAGAAAACTTGCTGTAACATGACTGGAGGAGTAATGACTGAGTAGAATTTGCAATTCCAGCATCAAATAAATAGGAAAGGAAAATATTTAATAATTAAAGACTTCCTCCTTTAAAGAATATATTTCTCTCAATCCCCCTCTCCACCAACACCGTCATAGGATCCATTCTAAGGCTGTTCATTGATGTTCACAAGATGATTTTAATTATTGAAATATTTTACAAAAGAGAAAGTTTCTAACAGCCTGACTTCACAGTCTCTCATGGGCTAAAAAAACATTTATTTCAATAAATGCTTCTTTGAGATGACTTGCATAAGGTCTGGTCTCAAGAGTTTTAAATAGATATTATCAAAGCTGTAGAACTTTACTGGTCTGTAGCTTTTAATAGTAACAGGCAGAGAGGAATTAAATAAACATTTACAAACTTTCCAAAAGCCAGTTAAATGTGAACTCGAGGATTTTCAATATAGGAGTTAAATTTTTCTTGTTTTTCATTGCACTTCTATCACCGTTTTTTCTTGTTTGTTGGAAAGGGGATTGTGAATGTCCTTAGCCTCAGGTGCTAAATATAAGAAGTAAAGCACATATCCTTCATTTCTAATTATATTTATTACAGTACTTGACACATAATTTTTCTAGAAATCAGAATCATTTAAGTTTGTCTGTGGAATACATACAGTGTTGAAGAAGATCATGCAAATAAGTTACCCTTGCTATTTATGTTTAAACAAAGTTAATTTGTGCTTATGTCTTTCCTCCTTCTCTGGTAGTGCTATCAAAGAAGTAAATTAATTTTGAAACCAAATGCCTGTAGTTTCACTGACCTGATTCAATTTTTGTTTGTTCATGTCCAGTCTGAATTTACTTTTTATTTATATGACTCCATGAATTTACATTTGGTGCATTAAAGGACTATCTGGGTATGGGGAAAGGAATCTGGTTAGCAGCAGAGTTATAGAAAAGTATGTCCAAGGAATCACTGCTTGGTTCCTGCTTTTTTTGAATAACAGTTCCAATTTCTATCATAAACACCAGCTTGCCTCAGTTCATACATGGGATAATAGTGTAATGTCTTTGAGAAAATTACAATCCCCTTAATTTCCTTCTGGTTTTGGTCTCGAACACCTTTTTAAGTGCTTCAGCAACAGTCCAGTCATCTTGTTTTCTGGATTGTCTTGTTCTCTAGGTTCTGAAATTATTGTTATATCTCTGTGTTTAGCCCAAGAGCTTCACAGGCACTTAATTTTACTCACCTGTATCTGTTCAGAAATAATCACTGATAAGTACCACTCTCCCACCTAATACCTGTCCTGTTAGCTTCGTTTCAGTGAACAGACACTTAAGTGCTACATCAGTGACCAGAGAAGCCTTAAAGCTTGCTATAGTTAATACTTTAATTACCACTCCATGGCTGTGTAGGAAGCTGAAGTCTATGAGACCGTTTGGATGCACACAATTACAAGGGAAAGGGGTCATCTAAGAGTTCCTACTACTTTGCCTGTAGTCTGAGTGAAGGTGGCCCCAGGTAACTTATGGACATTGAGTCATACTCTGTAGTATCTTTCCCAGTTTCCGCTGGCTGCTTAGGAATTTCAGGGCCCTCTAAACCTCAGGCATGTAAAATTTCAGAGAGGAAGAACCTAAGTTGGTCAAACTGCAGTCCTTGTTACATTTCCATATACAAATGCACTAGAAAATGGTGATTAAATGTGATTTATTAAACTTAGCTGATGCTATAGGGATTATAGTTTTAGTGCATGGTGCTATTCACTGTGAAGTTGTGACAGATGAAGAAAGCAGAGTGCCTATTAATACTCTGGTGCTTAATAATAAATACTATTAAATTAAAACAATAAATCTTTTTTTTTTTTAAGATTTCAACACAATTTGTGTTCATAAATACAGCTGCCAAATTTTAAGAAGGGTGGGGTTTTGTCTTTATATTTAGTGCAGGAAAAGTCTCACTTGTCAATCTGTATTGAAATGAGCAGCCTACACTCAAGCATAATGAAGGGTACTGACTCTCTTTATATACACCCTAACATGTACCGATATCTAAAAAAAGGCTACACAGAAGAAACTGTCGGTAAAAAGTATAAAAAAAGACATTTAGATTTCTCCAAAGATATGAGAGTCCTCAGACACATCTGGACAAAAGACTTAGACACTTTGACTTTCAGGGAGGAAGAATATATGAAATTGTAGAGGTGGGTTATTAAAGCATTTCTCTGTTTTTAAGAATTTTACAGGTGTCATTACAAAATTAAATAAATTCATAAGAGAGAAACCTTACTCAGGCAATTTCAGATCATTCTTTGAAGGGATTTATAGATAGCTACTGTCTGTTAAAAATTCAAGACTGTTAGCAGGTTGTGCTCTGAATCTTTTCATTTCCTCCATCAGTGTAAATCAAGAGTTATTTCAGTTGAGGCAATGAAGCTACACCATCGTAAGACCAATGAAAGGTGTAGGAGTGGATCCTGTGACCTTCCTGTCAATGGAAGGAGCTAAAATAAGGACATTACAATTGTTGAAGAAACAATCCATTTATCACCAGAGGTGATTTTGCACAGTTTTAGCTCTGTTTAAGGTTCTCAGAAGTAGAACCTGTATAATGAAACTCTTTCTGTTCTGCTTAATTGTATTCTTTTCATGTTTGAAAAACACCAAGAATCACTTTTGTTAATCCCATACAACTATTTTTTTAATTTAAATTTATCATTATGCCATTTTTAGTGATTTTTTTTCCTCTCTTTGACTTTGCAGAAACTTTGTCTGGTGTCCCACTTCTTAGCCATGAGCCATGCACAGATTTTCTTTTAGCTACCCTGCATGAGCATTGCTATTATCATACTGTTTCAGTTTGTTTTACAATTCCTAATTCTTCTCCAGTGAAGAGGTGTGTATCTTAAACTACAAATAAGCCACTTGTCTGACAACCCATCTCTGACAATAACTGATAACAACTGCCTAGGCAAGTGCGTTGGAATAGGGCAAATATGGAATGAGAATTTCCTAGCATAATGCTCCAAATTTCATCAGTGGACTTAGTGATGTCAAAAGTGGTGTCACTGTGCTTAAGAGGTATTTGTAGATTTCTCCTTCACAGGTTTTTAAATCATTTCCAAACCTGTGTAAGCTTCCCCTTTCTGCAGTCAGTGATACCAGTGTACATAGCAGCAATCTCATGAGACACAATTTGTTTAAAAGAAAGAGTTTCTGTATTTCTTAAAGAGAAAATTACCACATTTTCCAGTGACTGCTCACATTATTGCTGGTATTCCAAGACTTCCTATGCAGTTTCTTGGCCTAAGAATCATGAGTTGAATCTTGCACATTTAAATTGGAATTCCCATTAGTTTTAATACCAACACAGCCTTTATCTCCATGACTGTAATACATTGCCATTATCCACTTATGGCTTTAGAATCTATCCTCTTTGTTCCCAGTTTAGGGTTTAGGACAAGAGGCAAATATTGAATGACACCTGACTTCCCAGGATCAAATCATGTTTGTAATTTCAGTGTGTAGCTGATAGTGCCTACCCATACTGTACGTGCAGATCATCAGTGCCCTGGTTGTAGGTCTCACAAATGCTGACATTACTTATTGTGTCCCAGTTCCCAAAAGTAAGTCATTCTGATGTCAGAATCTCATACATCCCAGCTGCACTGCAGGTTCAACTCAAGTTCAGGCTGAGCAGAGGTAAAACCATAAGGAGGTTGTCCCTTTTTCCTCTTGAGTCTGGCAGTTGGTATGTCTTGACACTGCCATGGCACAAAGGACATATAGGACAAAACAGAATTCAGAGGTTTAAGGTCCAGTTTCCAGTTTTCTGACTACTTTTTTTGGCATGGAGTATCGAACAAGAGGATCTCACTCATAGACAATTCTTTATATTAATCATTAAAGCTACTATATTTTCACCTTTAGATATGAATAAATACAGATTGAGAATCAGAATGTTTCATTCACAGTGGTAAATCAAGAGCAACTCAACCAAGGCCAGCATGTGCAAAAGGAATATCAGACTCATGTCAGAAGGAAGAAAACCTAGTTATTTTTACTTTTTAAACAGGAAAAAGTATCTACAAGTTCTTATTATCCCTAGCACTGTGCTTTTACCAGAGATCATCTTTTCTCTTTGTGACTGAACATGGGACAGGGTCAATCACAAATCAGTCAGTCCTGCTACCCATCATGAGCAGGGGAGGCTTTGTCACCATTATTCCTGACTTTGTGGGCCTCAGGCACTGGGGTGCACAGTGTTTGGAGAAAATATAAAAGGAAACAAATCTCACAGCCTCAAACAGAAAAGTTTGGCTTTGAAGGAGGGTAGAAAAAGGAGGGGGGAAAGCATTTAATGGTATCTTGCATGTCTCCTTAACAGGCATAGAAAGGTAACTGTAAAACTGTTTAAAATGTGATACTGAAACTCAGCTGCCCTACCCTATAAACCAATCAACAATCTATGGAAACATGTTCAACAGCTTCCTGGAAGCAAAAGAGAATATTAAGGATTTCTTACTTCATAAAGCAGCACCTCATCCAATAAAATTCAAACTATTGCCTTGAGATGCAAGTCAGTGTCACAGGAGTCATGCAGACTCTCAAGCTGATCCAGTTAATCAGTATCGTAGATTTACATATAAAACTATAAATTTGACATAAATTTTGTGCTTTTTTTGTGAAGATGTTACCATATTCATTTAAATTAAATGCAAGAATTTAAATACAGTACTTAAACGGGAAGTACCTGCTGTCATATACCATTAGCAAAATTTGTTACTTTGTCAATTTCTTAACTTTAAATAAAATAAAATTAAAAAATGAAATAAAATCATTTTCTTCTAGCTGCTGTGTACACTGTTACCTGGTTAACACTGTCAGTTTACAGAGCAATAGAATGCAGGTTGTGTTTTCCAGGGCAGTTTATGCAAGCAACTCAAGGGAACAATTGCTGCGTGGCTCATCCTCCAACAATCACATAGAACTTTCCTCTGCTATCTCTGCTGCTAGCGTTGTGCTAGCTATGAAACTGCCAGTTTCCGGCAAAAATTTGCTTTTCTTCCCCAGTTTTGCCACATATTTATAGTGTAAAGAGACAAGACCAAAAACCCTGACAGTCCCTGCAGATGCAAAAAGGTTCATGCTGTGAATGGGCTGTAGCCACAGAGTTAGTGAATAACAGAGGAAAAAAGGTGTATGAACTCCTGACACCTCCTGGAATTTTTAAAGACTTTCCGTAAGATTTACTGGTCTATAACTGTGTAATGCACCAAAAAGTGAACCTTGCCCTTTTTTTTCTTGTTCATTGAAACTATCACTCTTTGTCCATCAGAACTCCTTGTGAAACTTAAAAAGTGGTGGGAAGCTCTCACGCCCAGCCGCTGCTTACTTTGCATGTGAATGCTCAACTGATTGTGGAAAGTAACAATTAGGAGGACAATGGATAAAGAGGGAAACTGGAGACATCAACACCTGTGAATCACAACTTGCACAGCTTTCTTTTTTATAATTACTTAAAAAAGCAGGCATAATGCACATTGACTTGGAAATGTGGTTGAAAGGCAACATGGTGCATGTAAATTCTTTTTCAGTGCCAGTGCTTACATGTGAGGTTTGATCTTAATCATGAGGGAATGCTGTGAATTGTAGGAAGGGGGATTTTTTTTTTGTTGGGCAGGGAGAATGAGAAGGGAAAAGCATTGAAGGGCAATCACATGGAGGCAGAAGCCTGATGAAATTAATAAAACATATGGACTTCAGATAGGTACCAGAAAGTCATGGTAAGACACACAAACATGTGTAACCTTGCAAATAGCAATTATGATTTAATGTCCTGTAATCAGGACTACATACCTTTCTCCATTAAAGAAAAATAAATGGATGTTATGAAACTGTTTCATTAAATTATTTATTGCAGAATGTGAGCAGCTCTGGTGCTTTCTCAAGGAAGTAATCCATATGTGCACTCAACATGCTCATATGCAAATATTTCTTAAATAGGTTATTATACTTCTCTAGAACAGTAAAAAAGCTATTTAACATATGACTCTTGAAATTACAGTCTCAAAAATCTGTATCTTCAATTTACATATATTAATAATTATTAGAGGGCATAGTTGTCTATTTGCTGCTATCCCTGGTTATAATATCTAGCCATTGCTAGAATTCTCCTGTCATAAAAGTAATGATGATAAAGGTTATTCAGTTGTCAGAGTAAGCCAATGAGTATTTATATAGTTATATGTTTTTATTTAGAAAAATATAACATCATTTAAAAGTGTCTAGTATCTGACCATCTCTCTCCATAAAGTTTATGGAGATAAAACTAATTTCACATACTTGACCTGTAATACTGTCGATGACTTCACACAGTGAAATGGTATTTTAGAATATTTTGTTTATTATCTTTAAATGGTATCAGTAGTACAAAGTTAGAAAATATGCAGTCATGACCACAGTGAAGCAAAAGTTTAGCTCTCATTCACTTACTAGTTATCTAGAATAGAGGGAGGGAGGAAGGGAGGTAGGGAGAGAGGGAAGGAAGGAAGGACTAGAAAGCACTTCTGTTTGCTTTGTTCATATCCTTAATATACTACAGTGTTGATGGTATTTATATTCTATTTCACCAGTACTTACCATTTGGGATCCAAGACAAGGACAAAGTAAATTATTAATCAGTAATTAGTACAGTGATTATCTTCTTGGAGAGGGGCATGTCATCAACACTTCACGTTCCAGTTAGACCTCCAGTTTTAATATTGCAAATTCATTACTATTTTGCAGATTTGGTGTACGGATACTATAGACAACAGCGGAAATTGATTGAAGAGATTGATTGGTCATATACGGGTAAGCAAAACTGTCTGTTGAAGAACTTATTTCACTTTGATATTTTCCAGTTCACTGTTATTACTTTAAGAGCCTCATATGTCTGTATACCACTTACCATACGCCTAAACAATTGCTAAAGTTAAAATGTAGATAATGGAGTATGATAAAATATGGGAACTTTACAATAGGCAAATATTTTCATGTCTTACATATATTACTTTCGTAAAGAGAAAGTCCTCATCCTTAAAACCTTAACCTGAAGCCTGACTTATCTGATGAAGGCTGGGCCAATAAATTGCTAGGTGGTCACTTGTCATCTTGAGTATTACTGTTCTAGCAACTCAGAAAAGCAGACTGAAAAGCTGAAACAAGGCAGAGCACATTATGCGGGAAATAACCTATCCATATACTGCATATGAACTTCAGTACTTAACTTCTGAGCACTTGAACATCCTTTCCAGGTCCCACCCTCACTCTCCTAAAAACTCAGTCATTTTGGCACTCTCATTTGCGTAAGTAACAAAGATACACTCTGAAATTCTGCATGACTGTTGCCTCATCAAAGAAGGACTATGAGAAATTCACAATTACTCTCTTAATTTCATATGTATAAGTAATATTGAAAAGGTAATTTTTTCCTAAGTGATAGGTATCTTTTGCCCAACAAGTAGGAAGTGGCTTCTTGAGGATGCGCATATACTATTACATTTTAAGTTATTTAAGTTACTCTTTCAAAAATACCACTCTGTGAAAAATAAGGACTTTCAAATTTCAATTCTTACATAAATTTGATTCAAAATATGTTCCTGTAGTTAAAGAAAATTACATTATTTTTATTTCTCTCACGCTCTTTCTCATTTTCAGGGCATTTTTTATCTTCCAGTTTAAAACATATCTAGGAAGTTTTAAGCCTAGAGAGAATTGAAACAGGTTAGTCATAAACCCTTCAAAATGAGATTTATAATGAAAACTCACGCAGACTGTACAGCAAAATTCAAGCATAAGTTCAATCAATACAGTATTTCATGTTCAAAATCGATCCATTTTTTATTACTGTAGTTTGAGGACTGCAGGAATAAACATCCAGGATTCCAGGTGACAGGGGATAGTCTTTAAAGAATAGCGAATGGGTTTTTTTAGGATATGGGAAGATAGAGCACCCATGCACTGTGCAGCTGCTGCAGTAGCTGCAGATCACCCTTGATGGAACACGGAATCACAAAATCATCTGGGTTGGAAAAGACCTCTGAGATCATCAAATCCAACCTTTAACCTAACACTACCTTGTCGACTAGACCATGGCACTAAGTGCCACATTCAGTGTCTTCTTAAACACCTCCACAGATGGTGACTCTGCCACCTCCCTGGGTGGCCCATTGCAATTCCCAATCACTCTCTCTGCAAAGACTTCTTCCTAATGTCTAACCTAAACCTCCCCTGGTGCAGCTCAAGACTGTGCTCTCTTGTCCTATTGCTGGTTGCCTGGGAGAAGACACAGACCCCACCTGGTACAACCTCCTGTCAGGTAGTTGTACAGAGGAATAAGGTCTCCCTTGAGTCTCCTCTTCTCCAGGCTGAACACCCCTAGCTCCTTCAGCCACTTCTTAAAGGACTTATGCTCCAGTCCCTTCACCAGCCTCCTTGCCCTTCTCTGGGCATGCTCCAACACCTCAACATCCTTCCTAAACTGAGGGGCCCAGAACTGGACACGGCACTCGAGGTGCAGCTTAACCAGTGCTGAGTACAGGGGAAAAATCACTTCTCTGGTCCTGGTGGCCATACTGTTCCTGATACAGGTCAGGATGCCACTGGTCTTCTTGGCCACCTGGTCACAGTGCTGGCTCATGTTCAGTTTCCTGTCAATCAGAACCCCTTTTCTTCCTGGATATTTCATATGGAAAAGTAGCACAGACTCCACAAGCCAGAGGATCCAGACCTGTTGTTTCTTTCCCTTAACATGTGAGATGCCTGTGTATAGTCAGTCCATATGCTTTGCCCTAGTGACTCTACTGTTGGTCAAGCCTTTCTCCTCATCCAGACCTGTATAGGAGCCCCTGTATAGGAGCACTGTGAGCCCTGCCTAGCATCCTGCTGTTCCTGCAGCCTCTTGCCCAAGACACATCCTGCCCCTGCTCCTGCTGCTTCACCAGGCTCCCTGCTGCACAGGGCCTGTGTGCCCCCAGCATTCTTAACACAGCTGACTCCTTGCATGGTCAAAAATGGATTTTTCAAAGGTTTTGCGGAAGGTTGCATGTAAATCAAGTATCAAGAGTCTAGGGCTAGCAACTGTATTGTGAACTGTGTGGTATGTGGTGCTTTCCTGAAACACCAGGTAATTGGTTCATGGCATAAGGGGAATACATAGATTCAGCTTTCACTTATGAAAAGACAGTCTTCCTGAATGTGAAGAAAAATTGTATATTTTGACATTGTGTTTTGGAGGCACAGAAGTCTAGAGACTGAAGCATATTGGTTTTGATCTCATTCACTTATTGTAACTTCTTTATTTTATTCCTGCGGCAAGCAAAATCAGGTACTCTATGTATGACCACTATACCTAGTTCAGACTTACGGTTTTGAAGCATAAACCAACATAGAACTTTCTGAATGGATCGACTATGTTTTGTCAGTACATCTTTTCCTCAGACACCAGTGATATTCTTCTGTCATAATCTGCTCACTGAAAGACCTGAAAAATTAGACTTGTTGTGCCAATGAAGTGTTATGAGCGAGTCTGGGGATCCTGCAACTGTAGAGTTTAATCCACCATGGGTAAGAAAAATCTAATAGACTTGGTAAATTAACCTTGAGCAGATGTTATTCTCTATATCAAACAAGAAATTTCTGATACATTAGCCACAGTGGGTTAGGTCAATACTCTCCTTTACTGTGATGGTGCTGTGAGATGAAAGTAAAATGGTACTAGAGAATCTTACCTGTTAAAATCATCCAATTTCTGAAGGTGAAGTTTCATAATAAAGCAGTTTCATATACTGGAAATTAATGTGAGTCATCATCAGATTTTTACTTTTGGGTGTATGTATAATGAAGTCATAAATGTTACTGGAAACATTTGTAGTACTTCTAAGGACTGTGCTTTTAGCCATGGACAAAGCCTGCATGTACAAGCATGTATTTGCATAAACAAATAGTGTTAAAGAACTAGAAGGTGCAAGTGCTTGTTACAGATGTATCCAATTTTTTTCAGGAATAAGTGGATCCTGAAGCTAGTCTAGTCATAAAAATTACTTAACAACATTTCATTGTATTTTTCATTAGAATAGTCATAGAAATAAAAAAAAAAAACTATCATGAATATCTTCAAATGGTGTCATATAGTAAAAGTGAATCCAACCATTTTGTTGTAGAAAAACCAAGTGTACTGCAAAAGTTTGATTGTCTTAAATCAGTTACATACTAATTGATGAGCAAAGATAATTTAGACAATATTTAACTGCACCACTAAGTTTAGACATTCCATAATATTTCAAAGATAAAGCAAGTAATATTAGCTTCAGTTATTTTCTTTCATAGAGTTGAAAGATTAGATTTCATTGATGCTTTGCTTACCTGCATTGTTTTTGACAGAAGGATTGCTATAATGCAATTTTCTGTTTTGTTGTGTTTTGTTTTCTTTTGGTGTTTTAATGTGACTTTTTGATAGTAGTGCATGAAAAGTCCAAGTCTGAAAGTTCACATGTAAAATTGGCATGTGATACCCGAAAGAAGATTTTTTTTTTCCCAGTGAAATTTCTTTCTGTTTAGCTTTACTCTTGGGATTTTTGTTCTCATTCACAACAAAAAAGTTATGTGCTTCAGGGACAAAAAACACAGCTGAATTTTGTTAAAAACAAGAGATTCTAAACAGTCTTCCAGGAATTACAAAAGCTGAGGGTTTTAAACATTTTAAAAAATTGAATGTATTATGTAAATGAATAACATAGATCAGCATTCTTTGTCTTACCATTTAGGAGTGTTACATTCAGCTTGTGCTGCTGTTTATTATGTGACATGCTGTTACACAATTGCCTTATAAATACTGGCAACTCTGATCTTGAGGAAAGGGTGATTTTAGTGTAAACTGTTTGGTCTCCAGGTATTTGAGATTAGCTCATTTGGTTCAAATTTGGTGCTAATAATGCCAAGATCACAGGTTCAATCCCCTGTATGGGTCATTCACTTAAGAGCTGAACTCGTTGATCCTTCTGGGTCCCTTCCAACTCAGAATATTCTGTGATTCTGATTCTTGTTGTTTGCAAGCAGAATATGAATCATATTTCCTTTTTCTCTGGGGAGAAACACCATGAATCACAGAATCACAGTATAATTTAGGTTTAGAGGGGCCCTTGGAGATCATGTGGTCCCAGCTCCAGCTCAAAGCAGAGTGAACTTCAAAGCTGAAGCAGGTTGTTCAGACCTTGTCTAGCAGAGTATTGAAAATCTTCAAAGAAGAAGATGCTGCAATCTGGGTAGTGCGTTCCACTGTTATTTTGAAAATGTTTTTAATCTACCCAACTGTGATGTGTCTTACTGCAACTTGTGGCCATTGCCTCTTGCCCTTTCCTTGTGCACTGCTCTGTAGATTTCCTTTACAGAGCAATGTAGACTTCAGCCAAGTTCCTCCTCTCAGCTTCTGCTTTAGCTTCAGCTCCAGCTAATCTAGGTGCCTCAGCTTCTCCTTGTACATTATGTGCTCCAGCCCCCAGATCATCTCAGTGTCCCTTAGTTTGTAAATATATATCTCATACTGGGTTGGGAAGGAAATCAAAACTGATCTCTGCATTCTTAATGTCACCTCACAGGTGACAGTCACTTTCTCAGTTCTGCTGGCTCCACTTTTGCTAGGGTAGCCCAGTACAGTGTTCGTCTTCCTGGCTGCAAAGGCACTCTGCTGACCCACACACACACAACTCATTGTCCATCAGGATTACTAATTATGACATTCCTAGATAATTTTTGATATCTGGTGTATCTCAGTAGTAATGTACACACTGATGATGCTCTTCTCGCACTTGCACCAATACTTCCTTCAGTAGCAACGGCTAAATGTAAAGAGCTTTTTGTTTTTCTTCCATGTTGAACATGGAACTAGTCCTGTTAAAACTGAAATTGCTACATTTTTATGTCTGATTCAACACCTATCTGGAGATATTTCCCTAGTTTATCATTCCCCATTACTATTGCTGCACAGCGAAGACCTCAGCTGTCATTTGAAAGACGGGGTTTGCCACCCTGAGTCCTGGAAATTTGCAGTGATTTCTTCAAATGTTCACTGTACATATCATGCAAGATACATCATTTGGCTCAGAAATTAAAATCAAAATGGCCTTGTTTTCAGTGATAGTGAGAAAATTTAATTCTCTTTCTTGCCAAACAAGATCTAATGTTTTAATCTGAAATGTTCTATAATATTTTAATATTGAAGAGACTGTATTTCAAAGTCAGTGCTCATAAAGTTTATGGGAAAGTATGTTGTTGCTTATATCCATAATAACGTATGGGTGTATTTTGCTTTTCCCTCAGCCTAAAAAGTGAACAAGGTTTGGCACTCTCTCAGCTGTGGCTCAAGAGAATGATTTTAACATCGGTAGCAGAATATTCTGTTAAACATCTGTTACTTCTGCTACCCCCCAGTTTGATCCAGGTAAACTGAAAAATTTGAGGCTTTCCCTCAACCTCACTTTGCCTCGCGGCTCAGCAGCCATCTGCTGGGAGGATGGACAAGGTCGGGCATGCAGGTGCTGCTCCCTGCCCTGCAGCTACTGTGAGGGAAAAGCTGTGCCGATGAATGTTCCTGTGAGCGTGGGCATGGTGCATGCTCTCTGTGAGACAGCACCAGGAGCAGGCCAGAGGGAGTCAGGAGGTAAAGGCAGAGGGCTGAGTCCTAGCCATCACTGCCCAGGAGGCAGTATGATAGATGAGCCATTTTGTGAGACAAATCCTGACAGCTGGGCTGTGTAGGAGGCACCAGCAGGAGCCTGCTGGACATGGGATCAGGGAGCTGCCTTCTGAACTGACTGCTTTGTTGGACAGTTCTATCAGGCCTTAAATGTCTCCAAAAAAGCCCTGGCCAAAAGCTGATGGAACCTCCTGCCTTCACTGGCTCGATAAAACTGTGCATACCAAATTAAGTTCATTTTTTTTTCCTTACTATCTAACTACCATGGCATTTTCAGCATAACTTTGTGAGATCTGGTCTTTTTATCAACTCCAGTAAAACAAATCACTTGTGTTTTATATTCACCAGGTATAATCATGTCTGATGTGTTGTATCACTTGTGGGTAATAAAGAAAAGCCTATACTCTTGGGCTCTGTGAGTTCCTCCAGTAAAAGGTACAGCATAAGAAATGAAAATAACATACATTCTTTTATTAACTCATAAAAATAGCTCTGCAGAGGGTCTTCTTTTTTAGTAGACCTTATACTTCAGAAGCTGTCATACCTTTTCTTTCGTGATAGCTCATGACATGTATATACATCTCCCAGATCACACAAACACTCATGGTTCTGGTGTTTCCTCCCTAAATTCGTGGTTTCACTAATTAAAAAGCCTGTTACATTATTATGGTTTTTTGGAAGGCTGGTGATTCAGCAGCAGAAATTACATTGTTATGCATCTGTTCACATCAGAGAGACAAGGTGTCCACAAATGAGAAGCTACATGGTGGTATTTCTGGCCATAGAGAAATTCCTTTTAAGATACCTCAGTATACTGAATCAATAACACAAAGCAGGTTATTCAACACAAATAAGATATCTATTCAGTATATTTGTAGATTTTGAATTCATATACAGTGATATGGTTCAGAAGAGTCTGTTTCCAGCAAACTTTGTTTTCAATGAGGAAAGCTGATCTTTGAGCAGTAGAAAGCTATTGGCAGAAAAGTGTAATTTAATTAACTTTTATTCAGACAATATTTGCGGGATAAGCTGAGTGGAAAATTGTTTTAAGGAGTTTGGAGGAGGGAAATAAGAGAATTAGACCTCAAATTCATGGAATTTTCAAAGTTGGATGTGTATAGGACAGGTGTGAAGAACCACTTGTTGGTATTTCTGTTTGGCTCATCACTGCTGAAGTATAGCATTTTTCTTTCAATTAATATTTAAGAGACCTGTTTGCCAAAGTTTTCTGATAAATAACTCAGATAAGACCTGTTCCTTCCCGTATTTCACTCCTTTGATGCTATAAATAAAGGAAAACACTTGCTCATTTTCAGTAGTATGCAGAATCTCTTTCTAAGCATCATCTAGATTATTCCAATGCAGGAAGGTCGGTTTCTGAAATACAGAAGTCAAAGCGTGAGGCATTTGCATAGCATGGCACTGCTGTTATGATAAGGTATGTCCAGGGGTCAGAATGAAAGCATTAAGTAAATGCACTTTGAAATTAAAAGCTTTTTTAGGAGTGCCGTCTTTGGGAATACACCAAATTAAAATGAAAAAAAAGCAGGTTGTGACTATCTCACAGTAGACTGAAGCCTCTGGTTAAGCCTGTTTGCCCTTCAAAGCAATCATAGAAGTGTCCTCATGTACATACTAGTGAATGATTTCTTGTTTACAAGTGCATTCAATCTGTGCTGCAGTAGGAAGGTTATGTTCTTGAGAACTACTGCTTACCAAATGCACAGATGATTACTTTGAGAGCATCATCACCTCCATATCAAGATGATTTATGGATTTTTGAGATTTAGAGCCCAGCAAATAATTCTCCCCTTCCTTATGTTTATAGGAGGTCTTGTTTAATCACCTGCTGCATTCTATTTGTTTAGGACTCTCTTACCAACGTTTTTACTCAAAGAGTATTCTGCTATATTTATAGCAGGTTTTGTTTTTTTCCTGATGAGCTAAAGCCTCACTCATTTCAGTATTCACAGTTTGATAATACTTCATAACTACTTATCTGCAATGTACTCACAAATTTTAAGCCATTTCTGACTTTGCTGTATCTCATTAATTCAATAGAAATCAAACCGTTCTAGGTAGATTTTCCATGTCGTGTTGTTTAACCCAATAAGCATTAAAGCAGTCTTCCAAAGGGCATGGTTAGACAAGTCTGTGAGTGGAGGAAAAAGAAGGGTACAAGTGAGAATCCTGAGGAAGAGGGGACAGTAGAGTGTGGCCTCTCTGTTGACAGTAAAAAGCTCAGGTATCCCTGGGCACTGGAACAGGCTTCCCAGGTAAGTGGTCACAGCACCAAGTTTGCACGGCACTGTCTGAGTTGAAGAAGCATTTGGACAACAGTCTCAAGCACATGGTGGGATTCTTGAGGTGTCCTGCACAGGGCCAGGATTTTGACTCAGTGATTCTGATGGATCCTTTCCAACTCAGAATATTGCACGAGTCTGTGAAGCTGCAGCCTCCACAAGCTCAAGGAATGATGTGAGCTTGGTATTTTGCAAGGGCACTTGACTTAATTGAGGAAAGCATAGAAGGGGCAGCACATACTATTTCAGTTTCTAAATTTTGAATACCAAGTTACTGCGAATTACTGTAAGTGAATCTAACCCATGTTTTTGTGCTGTACTGTGGAATTTCATATTCAAGTGTGACTTCAATTTGAGAACGAAGAAAACCCATCAGAATTTCTATTTTGAAAGAATCGGCATTTGCCACTAGATTTATCAATTGAACTGTCCCTTCAATTATCCAATTTCTGTTCTAAGTACCTCTTTCAGCTGTGAAAGGTGTGCATAGTTCTTTTTGTGAGAAACCAAGTCAGGGGATCTTGCTGCATACATATTTAGCTAATTCTTGCTATGCTTCAACAGCTTTACTTGCAGCAGGCTCCATATACAAGCTGTGGCAGCCTCTTTCTGCTCTCCTCCAAGAGCATTCTATATAAGAAACTGAACTGTCACCTGGTCTAATATTGCATGGCATTGATCCTATTTTAGGAGCCACAGCAACAATTGACTGTCTTCTTTCATCCTTTTTCGTAGATGCTGCATTTGAGAGCTCAGCTGTTTTCCCTCTGTCAGTGGCTTCTCAGCCAGTGCACTTTAACTGATGAAAACTGTTAACCAGAGACATTTTTAAAAGGCAGTTAAGAAAATTAAGATATTGAAAATTTAAAAGCAAAAGGAAGGACAATATGTTGAGTGCTATAAAAGAGAAAGAATCATTTACATGTAAGGATGTGGAAAATTGTTTCTCAACTTCCAGTATTTTGCTGGCTGTGTAAGGAGTCAAATCAGGGCTTGGGTGCATGTTCATAGACAGGCTACAATTATTTTTGCTGGATTAGTGTCATAAACAAGCCCACAAAAACAAATGGCCAATTTTGCATTACCCTGCCTGAGTAACTGAAAGGGAAAAATGAAAAAAAAATTGTTGCCAGAGTATTTAGGAATACTGGGTCAATGATTCATAAATTCTTTTCTCCTGTTTCAGAACAGAGTGGATTTTCTGCCTGCTTGAACTTGTTCTGACTACTTTGCATATACACAGCACAGTATGATCAATCTCTCTGTTGTTCAGCTATATTTTTTTCTGATGTTTTTCAGGAAAGCAAATATTAATGGCTGAAGTTCTAGTCAGTGAAAATTACAAGGCATGAGGGTTTTTTATTATTATTATACAGCTGTATCTTCTTGAAAGCTGGCTTTACTGTAAGGCTGCGGTGCATGTGAACAGAGCTCTCTAAATAGGAGCGCTAACACATTACCTCTTTAATCTGTATTTTACTTGCTTTCTGGGTGTCCAAAAAGATGGAAGGTGACCAGCACAAACAGACAATATGCAGTATGTAATATTTGGTTTTGGGGAGTGGGAACATACTTTAAATAAGGCAAGCATTCGTTTTCTTCAGTTTTAAGTACCTGCTTCAGACATACTCAGTACATTATCATGGATAATCTTTGCCAACACATTTAACCACCAAGAAGAGATCTGTACACCTGCCAGTCCCAATGTGACATGTATCTGATCAAAATGAGAACAGTACTTGTTCTGGCTGTGAAAGGAACTGATGATAATCTGTTGCAGTGGCTTGATCAGGCATCTGAAGCCCCCTTTGTAATAATTTGTTTTTTTCTTAGAGAAGCTGCGGAGCATGTGCTAAAAAGAGCTTTTCTGGATGACTTCCTGTGTCTCTTCACTCCATCCCTTTCTCGAGAGAAATCTGCCTACCCTTTCCATTTGACACTTTTTGTCATATTGCTTTATTTCCTCTCTCATGAATTGTTTCCCTTTTGCATTGTAAAATTCTGCTTGTTGCCACTGTCAAATGATAATGTAGGGTTTTGTTGCCTACTTCTCCCTGACATCCATTAACGGCTGCATGTAGTAACTGTCAGTTTGCCACTTTATCTCCTGTGTTTCCAGAAAAACTCCTTCTACTCCCAAGTAACTAATGGAGAAAGAGCTGGCTGAATGTTTCCTTCACTATCTTTCAGTCTCTCCCAGCTGACTTTTCCTAAATGTCAGAGACACTCTCCAGTGTGGTTACCATGGTGCATTGAGCTGGCATGCCTGCAAGGGTTCACAAGAGCCAGCACACCCACTGCACGTTTTATAGGAACATGCAAGAAGGGAAGGCTCTTACCTGCTGTGACACAGTTAATATAACATATCAAAAGGTGCTTTTTGATGCAAATTCTGTGTAAGATTGGCCCAAATTTATGAGCATAAAAACAATCAATCAGTTAAGAGTATTCTCTGTGTTCCTCCATTTGTGAGGGTGTTGGTACATCTACAGATGTGTTACAAGTTATGTACGTAAAACTGCTGGTGAGCTTACCAACTCAAGAGGTCAGTACATAAATGTAAATGCTGTTGGAGAAAAGTGAGATTTACACTGTGCTATACTCATTAACCATGTTCTATTAAAAGATTTTAATGTGTTTTCTCTTTCCTCATAATTTATAGTTCAATCTGGAACATCACTATTAGCCAAAAAGTTTTTCTTCAATATGGTTTCCTGATGTGAAAGTCAATACAAATAAAATCCATCCTGCATCCAGCCATTGGAAAACATGATTTTTAAACCTCAGGCTTACAACCAGCAACCCACAGATAGATTTGTAGCTGAAATAACAAAATCCTTTTAAAAATGCTGAGAGATTTAAAAGTTCGCTTTGAATTGCCATGCGACTGAGTCATATTGTTTTATCTAAAGTGTATCATTCACATCATTAACAGATTTTAAACGTAAACATGAATAAATGCCTTTGTTCTAAATAATTTACCAGCAAGTTTTGCTCCAGTCACTTGTTTCAGGTTAAGTTGGTTATATACTCTTCAGCAAATGGTTAGGTAGACTGGAAACACATTGCAGCAGATTCAGTGATCACACAGAGAAGAGTTCTGAACTACAGTGTACTTTGATCTACCTCCATGATGAAGGTTTCATAGAAACAAAATATTCTTCTCCCAGTGGCTCAGCTTCAGTCTTTGTGAATGAAGTAAGTGAGATTTTCCAGTGTGATTAAGCTCCTTTCATAGAACTTTCAGGTTTTTCTTACTGGTATCATATATGAACCCTTCAACTCTAACACTGCTGGTACAGGCAATCATGCCATCTAACTCTTGCATAAAATTAATTGAATGCTGTTTTAAAAGTAGGAGTGATATTTTGCTTCATAGTTCCATTGAAAAACTATCTCAGAATCTCTTTCTGGGGTTTTTATAGAATTATAGAATCATTTAGGTTGGAAAAGGCCCTTAAGATCATTGAGACCAGATGTTATGTTAACCCTGCCATTTTCCCCCACTAAATCATGTCCCTAAGCAACACATCTTTTAAATACATTCAGGGGTGGTGCGGTGACACAACCACTTCCCTGGGCAGCCTTTTCCAGTGCTTGATAACCCTTGTAGTGAAGAAATAATTTTTATTATTTAATCTACACCTCCCCTGCTGCAACTTGAGGCCATTTGCTCTTGTCCCGTCACTTGTTACCTGCTACAACTCGTTACCTCCCACCTTGCTACAACCTCCTTTCACATAGTTGTAGAGAGTTATAAGGTCTTCCTTCAGCCTCCTTTTCTTCAGGCTAAGCAATCCCACCTCCCTCAACTGCTCTTCACAGGACTTGTGGTTCAGGCCCTTCGCCAGCTTCATTGTCCTTCTCTGGACACGCTTCAGCACTTCAGTGTACCGCCTCCTGTACTGAGGGACCCAAAACTGGACACAGGATTCAAAATGCAGCTGCTCCAGTGGCAAGTACAGGGGTCTGATCCCTTCCCTAGTCCTTCTGGGCACACTATTCCTGATACAGGCCAGGATGCCTTTGGCCTTCTAGGCCACCTGGGCACATGCTGGCTCATGTTCAGCCATCTGTCAGCCAGCGCTCCCAGGTCCTTTTCCACTGGGCCACTTTCCAGCCACTCCTTCCCAAGCCTGGAGCATTGCATGGCATTGTTTTGACCCAAGGGTAGGACTTGGCACGTTGCTTTGTTGAACCTCATCCAGTTGGCCTTGGCCCATTAATCCAGCTTCTCCAGAACCCTCTGCAGAGCCCTCCTACCCGCCAGGTCAACACTCTGGCCCAGCTTGGTGTCATCTGCAAAGTGACTGAGGGTGCCCTTGTTGCCCTCATCCAGATCATTGGTAAAGATATTACACAGAGCTGGCCCCAATACTGAGCCCTGGGGAACACTGCTTCTGACCAGCTCCCAACTGGTTTTAGCTCCATTCACCACCACTTGTTCTACCTGACCCTCCAGCCAAAGTTATTCTGATTTCCAAGCTAGCTGTATTAGCAAACCATTGAGGTAATCTGGTTCTTTCAATAGAATTGGTTCATTCGTTTGTTCTTTGGAGAACTGTTTTCTCTTGACAAAATTTACCTGTACTGACATCCCTTACCTGTTTGGGTTTTTTTGGGGTTAAACCATGATAAGTCTAGTCTCTTGAACCCCTTCGATCGTTTCACTAGCTTTTTCTGCTCATTCATGGTCCAGCTAAAGTTATTTTGTCCTCAAGATGGGTGTGACCACTGCTGAACTGTTGACAGAACTTTATGCAGAGACATTGATACTTTACTATCTTTCCTAGGAGCTGCATGTCTAGAGCTTCAATAGATGCTTGCCTTTCCTTCATACTGTTTACAGCCCTGTGAGACTGTCAGACATGGTCTGATCCTCCTCCTCCCCCATGTTTTTTCTATGGCAAGATTCTTATTAGTAACAAAACCTCCCACTAGTAGTTTAAATGTCTCACTTTGCAAATTGCATTGTCGAATTTCATACCATATTTACTACTGTTGTTTTCATGGTCAGCTATTTTTCCCATATGCTATACTGGACCTCCTTGTAGTGGCATGTTTTCATGTCATGTCATCAGTGGGTGTAATTAGCAGAGCTGAGAATGTCCAGAGCTTCCTGCACACCCACAGCCTAGTACCTCCCATTTACTCCTGCTATTTTTCTTCTTTTCTTGTAGCAAAAAGTACTGAGTTGTTAGATACTGCAGTGGCAGGAACAAGATACTATGGTAACAATGTGTGGTATTTATTGATCTACTCAGCACAATTGCAGAATTTCAGATTTGTCAAACATTTTTATAGTAATCCTTCCTTCCTTTCTCTCTTCCTTTTCCTCTTCCTCTCTTCCTTTCTCTCTTACTTCCTCCTTTCTTTTCCTTTCTTCATTTCCTTTCTTTCTTCCCTTTCTCCCAATAGATGCCAACTTGGATACAACCTAAACAGCTGTCTGTGTTCTCATTCAAATTCTACAGGCAAATTCAGCCTCATTTCAACTCCATTGACTTTATGTTCATGAGTCAGTATAAGGAAGTTGGCTCATGAAGTGTTCTATATCCTAGGCAAAATATCATTTACATTGAAAGTTTATTTTCTGGTCAAGCATCTTGACATTGCAATGATTTATAGTCTTAAAATAAATGCATGTATGAATATTAAACATTCAGTTAGTAGCTTTATTATGCTATCACAGATAAATTGAACTTCAAATCAGTCCTACTTTACAGTTATGACTAATTTATATGACACTGACAATGGAGAATGTTTCTAAACAAAATTTAAATGGATTCTAGCAGTGATGGAATGGGTAGCAAAAATACTGAGAAATGTAGTGCAATTATTTATTGTACTTTCACTGCATAAAAATTAACAAATTATTTTTTAAATTATCATAGAATAAGTAGAAGTATTTGGCAATTAGGTGAGGAATCACTCTATAATAACTGATGGCAATTAGCTGTTCCCATGCAGATCCCTCATTATTTTACATTAAAAGAGAAAATATAAGCATTTTAGCTTGATTCTGCAAAGCTGATTATCAATAAAATAAAATTGACATTTAATTGTCCTGAAACTTCATATTTAATCTCTCTCTCAGGTGAATGGCTCAGTTTACACTTTCCAGAGTTATTGGTTCAGTCTGTGGTAGTATGCCATCCAAATTAATGCAAACAAGTATAGCTTTTTCTGTACAACCGAGAATGATGGAGACTTTTACAAAATTAATGGTAACCTGAAAATATAAAATAGTTTCATAAAGCCTTTCAAGATATATCCAAGAAAGCTTCTCTCTGTATGTGATATTCTTCACTGTTTTCACTAATATCTTTGATGACAGGAGAGAGGGCATTTGCACATTCATGGAAGATACCATGCTGGAAGATGCAAGAATTTTAGATGACATAACAAGAATTCAAAATGAGCTTGAGGAATGGGAGAAATGTTCTGAAATTAGTCAAATAGAATTTGTCAATACAATGGTAACAGTAAGAACAAACTACTCCCACTAGGAATGAAAATCAATCATACAGGTGCAAAATGAGGACCAGCTTGTTAGGTGGCTCTATTGCCGTTAGCTACAATTCTGTTTGAATTAACAATATGTTGTTGTTACAGAAAAGGCAATCCCGTTTTGAGGTGAATTAAAAAGAATTATGTATAAGGCATGTAAGGAAATTATTCTGCTCTACTTGTCAGTAGGAAGGTCTCAGCTGTACTTCTGTATTTATCGCTGGGCTGCACACTTGCAGAAAAGACAGTGACAAAATGAGAGAAAGTCCAGAGAAGAAGCAAAAAGAATGATTGGTGTCTAAGAAAGCCTCAAATCCTTAGAATATAACTGAAGGAAATAAGTTAGTGTGGAAAAGGGAGTTACGATAATAGTTTTCAAATCTTTAAAAGTTGTTGTAAAGTTATCAGTTTCTCTCCATTCCACAGAAGTGACAAAGATGAATCAGTTTAATGTGCAGAAGAAAAAGCCTAGCTGTAATAAGTAGGAAGATCTAACTGTTTGTATAGCTGAGTTCAGGTTGCTTATGAAGGCTGTGGAATCCCACTTATTGAAGTTCTTTCAAAAAAATTGCAAAGACAAGCATTAGTGAGGAATAGTCTGATTATATTTGATCCTATAATGAAGGAAAGGACTCAGATAACCTTTCAGTCTTGCACATCTGTGATGCTTTGGGGCAATGTAAGGGTTTCATTTGAAATGTAAACCTTTCAAACAGTCCTTTTGTATATGTTGTTGCATAGACAAAGGGAATACTACCAACCATTCCTGATGTTACCCAGATTTTTAGTCCTTTACTGCTTTGTTAATCATCAAATATTTGTCTAAGAGAATTATTTTCTATGTTAGGTCATGTCCTCATTTTTGACTGTTTGAGACTGTGGGAAGACAAACTGCAGGGAGTA
The DNA here is from genome assembly GCA_013396655.1 of Campylorhamphus procurvoides. NCBI lineage: Eukaryota > Metazoa > Chordata > Aves > Passeriformes > Dendrocolaptidae > Campylorhamphus > Campylorhamphus procurvoides. The sequence goes on from WBMV01009431.1 coordinate 92,279, forward strand.
TTCCAGGCAAAAATACGTTTTTCATAAGGAGACTCATAAAAATATCTAAGTTTTTTCTTCTGAAAATGGAAAATAAAGCATTATTTTCTCTGAGAGCTTGGTATATCCTCATTTTGGATCTGGAACCTAGAAGGATGAGGTAGCTTTTATTGTATCAGCTCAATTTCTGTCTGAGGCAAGTGTTTCTTGGGCAACCTCTTGACACCATGCCCCAACATAAAATATGTGTTGAATTAATTTAATGTTATCTGGGTGATTTAGACTACTGTAATTATTTTCAGTAGAATTGCAGTAGGATCCAATGGGCTGGAAACCTCTGTGTGAGAACAGTAACTTCTTAAGTCACTCAGACTTGTTTCTGGATCTTGTCTTATTTGCCTGTACAATTCAAAGTTAACATGGAAAATTTCTTGTAACTCTAAGTTCATAACTTATCAATCACTTACTCTTCCAAAACTTTTGGATCCCACTTTGAAATCCAAACTAATTTGCTTTGCATAGACAATAAAAAGTGATTTGCTTTTCTTTGAACATTTGTTGCAGACAATTTGAGATTAAATTGATTTCACTTTTTGTCTTTTGCTCTACTGCAAGCCTGCAGTCATGCATGCTCATTGCTTCTGTCTGAGGGAAAAGTTCTTTATGGTATAGCACCGAGGGCAGGCAGCATTTTCTTTCTTGTGCTGCTGAGCAGCTCTGATCATCTGGACCGTCAGCAGCTGGAATGTTCTGACTTTGCTGTAGGAGGAGCCCAAGGGTTGAGTATTCTGCATTTATCCTGCTTTTATCCTGCTCTGTATTTGTTGGCACTGTGGACTAGCAGAGCCTGTTGTTCCATCAAGCTTTCTGCAGTCCTGCTGGAGCAATGCAGCTGCACATCATCACCTATTCCACTGATGGTTTCTAGGGAGTGCTTTGTATTTGTTCTAGCATTCACATTTTGTGTTAATTTGATAATATGAGAAATCAGCTTTGCCAGCATGCTGTCTCAGAACACCTCCACAGCTTCCTTGAGCAGCACAGTGCATCACTGATGCTCACACATTTGTCATTGGTGAATCACTTTCCTTCATGTCACACACTTTTGCTTTCTGTTTAGCTGATATGTTCCTTATAATATTCCCAGAGGTGACTGCACCACGTGTATGATGAATCTGTGCCCCTGTGAGGATAATGTTAGGCTCATTTTGTGTGTCATAATGATGCCGCACAATAGAGCCAGAACCTACGCCTGGAAATGGAATAGTTACAAACAAAACCAACCTAACAATAGCAGATCTAGAAAAAACAATTGTAATCGCTTTTTTAAATAACAGGCTTGCACCTGCGTATCCTCACAAAGTTTTTGATGTGACTTTATAAGTTTTGTGCATGGTTTTGTAATAAACTGGCACATTATAGGAGTACATTTAGGCAGATGTTCTTTTAACCTAAGAGACATTAATACACACAGTTAAGACCTGATTCTAGCTAAACAGTCTGTTGTGGTTACTGGGAACTGAAGACACTGCAATTTACAGGCCTGTGCACTTGGTTCATTTAAAGACAGAGGTGCAGTCAGGAAAAAAATATCTCTGTCACTTCCCAAACATCTTTCTTCATTCCTCTGACATATTTCTATAACCCATGAAGTGACTATTCTAGTTGTCAGGAATCACTGAGGGGTTTTTTTGGCAACAAATCACAGAAATGCTGGTGTATATGAAGAGAAGGGCTGCCTGTCTCTGCATAAGGGCATCATGTTCATCAGGCTCAAGTATCACTTGTTGTCTTTTTTTATTTTCAAGTGAAGCAGTATTAGTTAAAGTGAAATGAAATCCATAGTCAAACAGTGCTTTTGGTTAAAAATGCCTGTTGGGAGTACATACATCATTTTGCCTGTTTAGGCTCTCTATTTTACACATTTCACATAAGTTTACAGCTTACAGTCTACAAAGTTGCAGGCTCCTACATGAATTGTAACTATTCTTATCTAACCTTCTATGGCTCCTTTCTTCTTCCTGCAGTATAGTGCAATTTTGCTGCATATTAGCGCAGCTCACTGAAATTGAGGTTCCAGATGATGCTTCCCCACCTCTCAGATTAGGTTGTCCTTGAATAAAAGGCAAAGATCAGACCTAGAAGGAAAGATCAGACTTCAGACTGCTCCTTCCCCTTCCCTAAGTGCTGTAATCACAAGGTGAAAGTCAGGCTTCTTTTCCCCTTGAGAGCAGGGGTCTTGCTGCCCAGAGACCCAAGCAACCCAGCTTTTTGGAAAGGATGGCCACTTCTCTCTTCTACTGGTTAGGCCTTTCCCTGTTATCTTGGCATAACTCTTTCAGAAACAATAAGGCCAAGAATTCAAGTCATTGCTTCCTCATCCAGTGCACTAGTGCAACAGAGTGTTATATTATCTGTGGCTATCCCATTGCCACATTAAGAGAGAACCAACTAATTTGGACAGATTGAACTGTCCTTTGTAAGGTGCCTGCCCTCAACACAGGCAGTGAAAAAAGAAAGGCAATTAATTTGTGAACACTGGCTCTCCCCCTTCAAGTCCTTTTCCTTCAGCTGTGTTGAGTATTTCACCAGTTGCATATTGCATTAAGCCTGTGCACTGCAGAGAGATGGCCGAAAACTTCCATACATATTCTCTCTCGGGGAGAATGTTTCTTTTTGTTTGAGTGAAACAATGGCATCTGACTGCTCATGAGAAAGCTTCCTTCAAATATAGACAGTGTGGTGTCAAACTACAAATATTCTCCTTCAAACCAAGTAATTTTCTGACTTTCTTGAAAATGACTGACCAGGTTTTGAGTTGTCAATGATCATCCTTTAAATTCTATGCAGGGCAGCAAACCTGCAGTTTAAAAGCCAAAATCATAAGCAGAAATGCAATTTATGAAATCTTGGAATGACTAAATGCTTCTTAAAGTTTACTTATATATCCACTTCTTATTTTTCATTCTCTGCTTCAATGAAGGTTGTTTTTGCATTCCACAGCACATGTAGGAGGCTGTGCAAGAATTCAGTAATAAAATATTAATGCTGTCATCCCACAGGACATGTTGTTTATACCATCACAGATGCAGTTTACATCTCAGATCAACAGAGCAATTTTTTAAAAACCTCTTTTTAAAGCAGCAGTTGGCATATGATTATAGTTGTCCAGAGTAGTTATATCATACAGCAAATTAGGAAATATATGTCAGGACCCATTATTCTAATGGGGGTCTTGTAAGAGTTCTAAACAATGTAAGTAGATGCCAGACTTGCAAACTGATGACACTTTTTGAAACAATACCCTTAGCAGGGAGGAGAGAACAAAAATATTGTTGACTTGTACATGGCTGTCAAGTTAATGCTTCACAGGAACCCACGATGCTAATCACCCTTCTTGAATGCAAGTTCTTCCTTTCTTTAGCTCCCTCATAGTTATTCCTTAAGCACTCATTAGACCAGTGCAGCTGAAAATTGGTAAATTTGTTTTCCATGTCAGCTACCGCTATTTCAGTCCTGGAAGGATACAAAAGAGACAGCACTGAACTGCCAATGCCACTTTGTTTCCTGCAGTATTTGTAAAGAAACATTTTGTTTTCAAACCCAATTGAAATAAAGTAAGATCTTGCATATTTATGTTCCATCAAATGCCCAGTATGTATGAGGACGAGAACTATAAAGATTCTAAAGCAGAGGATGAAAATTCTCCATCCTAAACAGACATTTAAGTAGCACATCTGGAGAAAGGCAACTGCCACATTTTTAGCAGTCATAAGTAGCAGCATTAACAAGGGAACCATTGTGATATGCATAATGGCAATATTTATTTTAAGAAACTAAGAGTTCATCCTAATACCAAATTAAATTATGTACCAAATTAAAGATCATGATTTACAGTCTTTCAATGGGCTCTACTTATTATTCAACAGGGACTTGTCATACATAATGTGAAGGGGTGAGTTTATGCAGATATACAGCTGCAATCGAGTCAAACAGCACAGGAATGCAGAGTGGACAAGGGCAGGGAGTAAAGCTCCCTTAGTACTCTGTGCCTGCAAGCTGAGGATTATTTGAACAGTGATCAAGTGTTCTCAGGGGACATGTTTTAATTAAATTCTGCTCAGCTAAGAAGTTGGACAAGGACACAACTGCCAACAAAAATTCCTTCCTGATGTGAGACTGAATACCAGCATCATGAGACCCCCACAGTGTCCCTCAGTATTTTGTTTTGGAGGAATGGCAGTAATATTAGATGTTAACAGTGCAGAAGCTGGCAAGAACAGCACTCTTCAGGCTGTGCTTACCGACATTGATTTTCCAACCTGTGGAGTAGCGTGCACAACTCACGTCATAAATGAGAAGGGGTGCCCAGGATGGCCATGCAGAACACTTGTAATGCGCCAGGAGCTCTTAGCTCTGATACAATTTTGCAGCTCTGGTGAAGAGGTTTTCTTTCTGATTTGATGTCACGAGTCCATATTATTTTTTTTTTCTTTACAAGGTTCAGCATAACGAGAAAACAGTAACACTGTATATCTTTGTCAGTGATCTAGATGACGGCGCAGAGTATATCCTCAGTAAGTTTGCTGATGATATAAAACTGGGAAAAGTGCTGAGGGACCTCAGCTCACTGGAGAAATTGGCTGACAGGATCCCCATGAAGTTTAGCATGAAAAAGTGCGTTCCCTTCCTGGGAAGGAACAGCCTCAGACATCAGCACATGCTGGGAGCCAGCTAGCTGGAAAGCAGCTTTGCAGAAAAGGACCTGAGAGTCATGGTGGACACCAAGAACATGAGTCAACAATGTGTCCCTGTAGCAAAAAACAAACAAACAAACAAACAAAGTTAATGTTTACCTGGGCTGCATTAGGAGGAGTTATGCCAGCAGGCAGAGGGAGGTGATCTGTCCCCTCTACTCAGCCCTGATGAGGCCACACCTGGAGTCCTGTTCTGGACTCCTCATTACAGGAGCCATGGATGTATTAATGGGGCTCTGAGCAATCTGGTCTAGTGAAAGGTGTCCCAGCCCATTGGAGGGGCATTGGAACTACGTGATCTTTGAAGTCCTTTCCAACCCAGGCCATTCTGATTCTATGATTCTGTACTTCTGTGATTAGAGAGAGTCCAGTGAAGACAACAGGCACAAACCGAAACACAGGAGGCTCCCTCTAAACATAAGGAAACACTGTTTTTCCTGTGAGGGGTACTGATCACTGACCCAAGTTGCCCAGAAAGTTGAGGAGTCTCCATGCTTTGAGATATTCAAAAGCCATCTGGAAATGGTCCTGGCCATCTGGATGTGGACGACCTAGTTTGAGCAGGGAGATTTTTCCAGCCTCAAACAACCATTCTATGGTTCTGTGATTCCGAGTAAGAGTCTCACACAAAAGACAGATCATTACTAAACCAGAGGAAGAATGAAATACAAGAACATGGCAAGCTAAGAGATGACAAGGGTGTGAGTCTCAATACAAGTTTGCAATAGCAAATCTCCACAGAAAAAGAGTTTCAAAGACAACCATGAGTCAAGGAACTATTTATCAGAATTGCAGTGTGACAGGATATTAGGAAAAGTACAGGCAATATAGAAAAAAAGTCTTTTTCAACAGATCTCCTGTGACTCACAGTCACAGACGGGCAGTATTTTCTGGGAAGTTAAAAACATCTCTTCTTTGCAGAAACAATTCCATGGAAACTCCACTCACTGAGTCTTGCAGATTTGATGTTACCCCACAGAGAGGTAGGCTGTACTGGAAACAAGAGATTCTGGGTATTATTCCAAGATAAAGCTCATTCTCATGAAGGGAAAGGTTGTTTTTGCCTACAGTCTTTGAAATTATTTTCAAAGATTTCACAATTATATGTGCAAGAATCTGTCTCTGCATTTTCCCAGAAACTTCTATTTACATTGTTCTTTTGCCTTGCTTTCACACTCCCGAGCTCTCACCTTTTTCTTATGTAATACATTATTCACTATTTTAGAACTGATGCAGAAGAATCATATATTTCATCTCTAGGGCTTTTTGATCAGTCCCTCAGACTGAAATCTTTCTGTAAATGTCATGCAAGTTGTTCAAGAGTGAGACTAACTTTTTCATATCTTCAAAACCATACCAGATAGAGATTTAGTATTTGGGCCTTAGTATGCCTTGCCTGTGTGATATGCCTTAGCTAGAAACTCAGGCCTTGTATCTCCTCTTTAACATCCATATTTTGACACACTCTCCACTCCAGTTGTGACCAATGTATACATTAGACATCCACAGCTACCCTGATTAGAGAAAAGTCATACACAGGTCCTCAAAGAATTAGAGCACTGGGAGAGTGACACATACACGTGGTGGACATGACAAGCACACGGGAAGTTCTGACAGGAAAAAAAAAAAGTGTGTTTCAAAACAGTAGCTGGTTGGTTTATACTTTGCATAAACTAAGTGAGGTTTCTTTTCTGATTTTCCTTAGCATTTTTCATGTGTCCTGGTTTTGGCATGGATACAGTTAGTTTTCTGCTTAGTAGCTAGTACAGTGCTGGCTGTGTTTTGAATTTAGTATGAGAGTAATATTAATAGCACACTGATGTTTCAGTTGTTGCTACGTACTACTTGCCCTAAGTCAAAGGCTCTTCAGTTTCCCGTGCTCTGCCAGTGAGGAGGTGCACAGGAAGCTGTGAAGGAGCACAGACAGAACAGGTGACCTCAAATAGCCAAAGAGATATTCCACAGAGCGTCAGGCTCAGTAATAAACTGATGGAAGCTGGCTGGGCAGCAGTCAGTAGGTGGTGAGCAGTTGTGTTGTGCATCACTTATTTCTTGTGGGTTTTATTCCTCTCTCTGTCTCCTTTTTCATTCCTATTATTATTATCATTACTATTACTATTGTAATTACTATAATATTACTATTGCAATTTCCAATTTTTAAACTGTTCATCTCTCAACCCATGAGTTTACTCTTTTTCTAGTAATCCTACCCATCCCACTGGGGTGGGGGGAGTGAGCGAGCAGCTGCATGGTACCTTGTTGCTGGTTGGGGTTTAATCATGACAGTATGCCGTGTCAGTTTTATATTTGAGAATATGGGACTTAGACATCATTGTTTGATGCAGACTTAGGCCAATAGAGGTTTTGTGACTCTGGTCACAGGATGAAAATGTTTCACAATGAGAATACTCAGCCACTGAAATAATCTCCCCTGAGAAGGAGTGCATTCCCCATCATGGGTACTTTTAAGATTCAGATGGATAAGGTGCTGGACCATCTTTTTTAGGCTGTGCTTTTGGTAAGAAAGGTTGGACCAGATGATCACTGAGGCCCCTTCCAATCTGGTATTCTGTGGTTCTATGATTGAATAGTCATAGAACTGTGTCAGAAAACAACACATGAAACTTGTTGCCAAAAGCCATATTGCATACACTAGATATAGTGCTGGAAGAGCAAATATAAAACAACTAGAAATTGATCATATGTAGTAATTTTTAGCAATTGCTTGCTCTAATTTTATTGATAATTGTGGAGTTTGATTTGCTACAGAAGTACGATTGATTTAGATGAACAGACAAACAGTACACAAGGTGTTTTGTGGCCATCAGTACATTCTGTGACCAGAATAGCTGACTGTGCATATGGATCTAATTCAAATGAGAACCAAAAGACCAGAGAAATACTTTGAAAGAATTAGACTATGAGTCAGGGTTATGTGTGCCAGTGAAAGGTACACTATATTAGCTACACTAATATAAGGTGCAAATTTGAAAATCCTGTTTTGCAGTAAGTTGCTGTGTAGACTTCAAGTGCACAGAGGTTTATCATGTCCCATTGTAATAGTGCTGATGGTAAGGAACATATTTCTTCACAATTCAAGTTTGGGCACCTACATATTAGGCACATAAATAGCAAGAGGGGGAGTTACTTTCTTCAGAATCCACCAATGAGCAGAAAGGCACCTTTTTCAGGCCACGTGTGTCATCCCTTCTCTTTCCCCACTGGATGCTCCAGCTGCAGGGCTACAAAATCAACCTTCCCTCTCCTTAGCTTCTTAAGGCTCAACGGTGTTTGAATTTTTAGCCTTACCATGCCACAGCACTGGCAGGGTGAATGAAGAGGACTTTTCTCCTTCCCTTTTAAATATTCTCAGGCCTTGTCATGAAAAATGCAAAATACAGGTAATGAATAATGATTTTTTTTTTTTTTTTTTTTGCTGAGAAGGATACACAACTCATTTTGTGCCAAATATAGTGCCTGGCTGTAGCTGATGGGATATTGTATTAAAATGGGCATCACCTTGAATGTACTTGAAGGGCAGGAGGTGCAGCTGCAGGGCTTTACTTTCATCTGGGTACTGTGTGGTCTGACGGTCACTAGGCACATGCCAGCTGGATCTGTGCCTTGGGAGGTCGTGGCAAGGGATGAAGAGTCTGTAAATCCAAAATGCACCTTCATTTTAGTTCTTCAGCTTAGTCAAACTGACAGTGCCTTAGGGCACAGCCAGTAATAGAATTTTGAGGAAGCTTTTGGTGAAAATTTCAGTATCTGTCAACACTAATGTGGATTGGTCTCTTGACCTTGACTAACAACGTTTCAGTTAGGTGCACAATAAGCATGTTTTAGGGAGATTTCCCCCTAATATCTTACAGGTTCAATTACAGGTCCAACTCTTTGTGGACTTAATAGAGAAGATTCTTGTCAGAAGATTTTTACTCTGGAGTAATTCAGAATATGCAAGAGTGTTTTCAAAAAAACCCAAACATTTACATTCAAGATAACATGTTTAGGGTAGCATGATTTTTTTCCCTGAGTATACAATTGATAGTTTCCACCAAGAGGAAAAATCAAAGGAGAAGCAACGAAAGAAAAAAATTCACTGAAATTTAATCTGCCCTCTACAAATCTGGAAGTGTTGGGATTTTTTGGGATTCTTAAATATTTGGGAATATTACTTCATGCTCAAGTCACTTGTGTGCATTCAGTTCCCTCTGAGGACTGGTTAATTTCCTGTATGTGAATGATAGCATAACTCTGTGGCAGAAGATAATTGCTCCTCTGCACTGGGGAGATGCTTGATGGTTAGATGATGTTAGTGTGTGAGGAATACCATATTTTCCTTTTGATCCTGCCAGAGTAACTTCTTGCTTAAAAAATATGGACCAAAAATCATTAATTTATTTCAATGTGATAAAGTATGCCAGATCTCATCCTCCTTGAATTATTTTACTCACTAAAAAGAAACAAATACTATATTTAAGGTGTAAAAAGTACTCTACATATTTGATTCCTGGGTGACAAAAGTAAGAAACATGCTCTTCAGAACCATTTCTGCTTTCCTATATGTGGAAATTAAAGATTTTTTTGTTCCATGGAGAAATGAGAAAGAAAAATGATGACACTAATCTTGTCATCAAGAATTTGAATTTAATATTAATATGAAAACTTCCCCACTATGAACTTTTGTCTCAGAAGTAGTAGGTTAGGTGAGAGTTTCTGTTTCTTTCTCAATACAAGCAATGCAATGAATTCTTCATTTCAGAAAATATGAAGTAAAAAACTGTGCTTCTAACAGCAGTAAGGCATGTTAGGCAAGTTTTATCACAAGACTAAAAAAGGTACAAGAACTTACGAGCTGAGAGATGCATCTATTGGGATGGATGTGAGATCGCAGTTGCTGAGAGATGCATGAATTGTGTGCTTCTGTCACAGCTGATGCTGCTTCTGTCCTCATTTCAAACAGTTTCCTCTGTAGGAGAGAATGGGAAAGTTATGTAGGTAAATGCTGTTAATGGCAGTGAGTTCCCAGTCTGAGGTGAGATACACCTAATGCTCAATATCTTTTAGCTATGCACTCTTGAGAATAACTGCTTAGTATTAAAAGTGACTTTGAGAGTTCTTTATACTGAAAGATTTCAAAAGCTGGTTAGGCCTTTTATACATTGTCAAAGGAAGAACAGATGTGCACAACTTGCTTATGCAAAAAATACTTGGGAGAAATACCTACTGCATAATTTACATAATGCTGTTATCACATCAAGACTGTTTAAAACGTCTCTCAGTGGAAGAGTTGATAAAGAGTGTTTTTGAGGACATGATAATCTCAAACAAGTCTAATCAGGTAATAGTATTATTTAAACTTAACATGGAATATTATCAGAGGAAGAGTCGTGTACATCTACTGACATTGCTATGGCAGTTCTGAACGTATCTGTTACAAAGTTGGAACCATAATGGTAATGCTGAAATTATGCACAGTCCAAATAAAATAATGACATTAATGAAAGAAGGTCTGTGGAGTGTTAGGAGGAGGTTGGTTTTTAATATTTTTAAAGGATTTTCATTTATTTTAGGGAGGTAAAGGAAAAAGAATGAAAGTCTTTGCTATTGTAGTCAAAATCCTTGCTAAAAGGCCATTTTATGAACTAAAATTGTCTTTCTAAAGTAAAAAATAAAGTATGCTAAGGAATTTTGTAGATAAGCACACATACAGCTATGACTCTGTGTAAGAAATCCACATGGCTCAATGTAATACTATATAACAGATTCCTGCCCATCACCTCCTCTTATCCTTACCATTATGCAAACATAACGTGCATTGAAATTCTCATAGAAGTGTGATAGAAAATCCTTCTTAAATATGCTAAAAAGTAATCCAAATTTCTTATAGTATTATATTTGTCTGGAGATATGTAGGTGCTTCATTTTATAAAAATTGAAACCCTGTGAAAATGAGAACTTGGGGAGCAAAAACCCAGAATTACTGGTATGTCCTTTTGGATGTTGGGGTTGTTTATCTGCTGGCAGCCACAGGGATTGACTGGCCAGTGATTTAATCCAGCAGGCTTTTATCCTTATATTTGTCTTGCTTTGGTTTGTATCTGTCTAGTCTTTTCTTTTCCTGATATTTGTGTTATTCTTGCAAGTTGAAACAAATGCTTTTTTGCTATTCAAAGGTAAATACTGACCTTTTTCATGGCTATTTGTGTGACTTTTGCTAGTTCCACTAGTGTTGTTCAATAGTGATTTTTTTTGTGTATTCACAGCTGATCTGATTCAAAGGCCAGAGAACCTACTTATGATTTATTTATATAATTCAGCAGGCTTAGGATCAGAACTTATGACTGTGGCTTTTATGAAATGTATTATTCTTGTAGATAGGCTAGTGCTGACAGAAGTTATTTTCCTGGGTGGTAGCAACATAATAGTGCATGTGTTTGATAACAAGAAAAAGAGCCCCTGTGATATGCCCCCACAGGACTTCTCATGGAACTAAACGGACTGCTCATTAACACTTACTGGAGGGAGGGAAGGAGGGAGGATAGAGGGAAGAAAGCAGGGGAAAGGACAGAAGAAGGAAAGAGGAAAGGAAGAAGGTCATATTGCAGTGAAAGAAAGAAGGAAACCATACAGATTTTCTCAGTGAAAGCCAATGTTGTTAGGTCTGCTGAGTTGAAAATGAGAAGATTATATCCTCTCTTCTAAAATACATCATTGCATTTTGTTTCTCTAATGAGTGCCTGGTTCTGTTACCCAAGATAATTTCTAAAATACACCAGAGCCTACTTCATAGTTATAAGGAGTGAAAAGTGAAGACTGACAGAGCACCATAGTACAAGTCATTAGACTTAGATCTGTACTCTGGCTACAATTGTTTTTTGCTGCTGAAGATGAATGTCATTCTACTCATCTCTTGGGACTATCACTTAGCAGGAAGGTGCTAAATACTGCATTTGAAGCAGATTATAGCTTCCTCTTTCTTTGCTCCAGCTGAGAGTCTTTTAAAGTGCATTTTTTTGGTCTGTTTAAAATTGGTGCTAGCTTTGAGTCTACACAATTTTTGTACTGTGTGTGTTTCATATGCAGCCATTTCATTTGTGATAGAATGGTACTTACATGATATGGGTCAGAGAGAGATACCACCACAAGCTTCATTTACACCCATGTTCACCAACAGAAAGACAGTATACATCCACTTGTTCTCTTTGCAGTAGTCATAAGTTTGGGAGTAAGCGTTACTTCCAGGAAGTACAGCTGAACTATTCATGGGGTTGAACCATGTTCAAAACATGTTGCTTTTACCTTGCAAATCAGGAATGGCTTTAGGGGGCAAAGCTTGTGACTGTCCCATTTTATTATTCTTTCCTTGCTAGCAGCATGTGAAACAGCTGAAAAACAAGTTGGGAGTTCTCTTCTTGTGGGACACCAAACAAGCCATTGTCAATGCCATGACATGCTGACAGCTAATTAAAAAATGCAACTGCACAGTGTATGAAATGAAGCCATAGGGCATGTTCCTTGGTGCTGACCAAAAGGCATTCATGACTTATATCTTAATCTGAAATTGAGTCACTTCCATGTATTCCATTTCAATTTTCAGCTCTGATTATTTGTAATCTTGGAATGATCTTTGTCATTCAGCAGTGTTGTATTCAGTTTCACTCTCTTAAGTATTACTAAAGGTAAAGGAAATAATTGCTACAATCTGAATTGCTTGGACCAAGGTTAGAAGTACTCATGGCTTCCATATATAGTCAAGAATGAAATAAAGTGGGAGGAAGAGTGTGTTTCTTTTTACTGGACATTTTCTCGTTTGGTGCTGTACCAAATTTCCTTCCTTAATACTTAGTTGAAAAACGTAACATAAATCTTAACACTACAGTAATTATTAAAAATTTCATGGGAAGTTTTCATTATATATCACTACAGGATTCTCTAGCTGCAGTTATGTGCAAATTCAGGACCAATGAAATGAGAAGAGAAAAAGGTAGAATGAGTTTCTTCCATAATCCTCCTCCAAGTTTAAACAGCTATCCCGCTGAGTGCCCTGCAGATGGAGCACAGTGATAACCTGTATTCCTCTAGCATAGAAGTATTTGATTGTATAATTTCTAACTAGCCTGCAATGGCCATATCTTTTAGGAAACGAACAAAGAAGAAAAGGAACTGCAAACAGTTGCTATTATGAGAGCTGTCCTTTGGCATTTATCCTCCTATGCAGTTTGCTCACTAATTCACTTAGTCTGTGACTCATCAGACTAACTCCCAGGAAGAAAAAAATACCAGAGAGCCACTCTATTAATAATACTGATTACAGTTTTCCATTGTATCTCAACAGCTGTAGTTTATTCTGTCAGGGGATAAAGTGAAAAAAAAACCCCAAAATTTTTCTCACTCAGTTGCTTTTTGACTATTTTTTTGAGCAATGTCTCTGTGACTGCAGATGTGAAGAAAGCATAAAGTTTACATTCAAAAAATAAACAACCAAAAGATGAAAGAAAGAGCCATAGTCTGAAAATAGGAAAACATTTCATCAGAATTTTCCTGACACATCTTCTGTGATAGATTTCAATAACAGGTAAGTGGTCCAGCAAATTTTAAATGAGGATTAGAGAAGATTAACATAATAGGGTTCAGCTGAAGACAGATTAGTGCTGTGCCATCTTTCAGGGTACTTTCAGAAACAGTCCATATTTCTGTGCAAATATACACAATACAAAGAATACAGTCTAGATATGCTGATATTTAGATTAAAAAATGACAAGTCACTAAATGGAATAATAGATTAGATGTTTTGGCTTGCCTGAATGAATCTCGTTGCAAAACAACTAGAATTTTTTGTTGGTTCTGTTTGTTCTATTTGAAATATTACACCTTGGATTAAGAAAATATCTTGAATTAATTTCTCTGGCACTATGAGTGCCAAAAAAATCCATGGGATAAATATATCTCACTTCTGCTCATTTAAAAGCATATTACGTTATTAGTGTTGAACTTCGAGGGTTTAACTGCTATTAAATGTTTTCGGAGTGGACAACCAGTTGCTTCATGGGCTGACTCTCTAACCAAACCAGTCCAATTTCATTTTTGAACACTTGACCTAGACGTGTTGGCAAGAAATCCAGTCTTGGAAAGCCTACAAGCAATTATATCACTGAGACAGTCATAATATGTGGCTAAGCCCAAACCTGGAAGCCAAACCTCCTTCTCTATACCTATGACAAGTAATTTCATCCACTAAATTCAGAAATTTTCTAATCTGAAGAATTTTTATAAACTTTGTGAGACTGATCACAGTCAGGCTGTGGGGGTAATTGGGACTTTTGGAGGGGAAAAACAAAAACCCAAAGATGTTTACAGTGAAGATCAAGATAAAGCAGAAGTGATGTCTTCTATTCAATAATAAGTAAAACCTAAGCCATCCATTTTTTTATGACCACAGTATTTCCCTAGAATTCAATGTCTTATGTCATAGCCTTTGGAATACGACCTACAGTAAGATTCATAAGATTTGTATTGACAGAACTTCTCTTTTTATCCAGGTTGAGAACTGAAATAATTTTTCTGCCTTGGAGATTTAGAGACTACATTGTGCAAGGTTTGGTAGTAAGCTGAATGCCATAGTTATTAATGGTATGAAACTTCCTGAGGTCAATCTCCTCTGTTCATCCAGTTTGGATGCACTGTCTATATAAAGAAGCAGAAATAAAGAGGGAAGAAAAGAATGAGCTCTATAGTTTGATGTTCACAGCAATATTGATTTGGCACCTAAATTTAAATTCTGTCCCAGTATAAGTACCCCCATCTTTTCATGGCCTTATTTCTGATTTCTCATATCTTATATAAAGCGTGTTTGCTTAAAAAAAAAATAAATGAAATCACTTAACACTTCAAAGTGATAAGTCAGTAACATTTTTTGATAAGTCAAATCCATTATTAACAGTCCACACAGAAGGGTTATCTTTAATCTCCTATATGTGTCCAATCTATATTTATAAAAGTAATTTTAATATCATGAAAGCAAAAGCTGATGAAAAATAGAAAGAAAGAAATTACATAGAGGTAAAGAATCCATCTCTCTTTTCTGCTGCCTTTCATCTATGACATAAACCCTATGGTTCACGTCCATTTAAATTATTAAAGGTCTTCCCTGAGTCTCCTTTTCTCCAAGCTAAACAGCCCCAGGTCCTTCAGTTGCACTCATAAGACTTGTGCTCCAAACCCTTCACCAGCTTTGTTGCCCTTCTTAGTATACATTCCAGCACCTCAATGTCTTTCTTGTAGTGAGGGCTGAAGTGGAGGCCAAAAGGAGAAGTGGATGCTTCTTGGTAGGGGTGGGATCATAGGGACTATGAGTAGCACAGTTAGGTATGAACATTTCCTGGAAAGAAAGGGTAGGAAAATTTTCTTTAGACATTCTGCCCTGGGCAAGATTGGCAAGGGTTATGGTATAGGCAGTCCTTCATAACTTGTAATCTGCCAGGTTTATTTTCCTTTTTATGTGATTTGTCACTTACTTATTCAGAGCTGACAGCTTTGACAAATGTTGCTTCCTCTGTGCAGATACATTGTGCACACTTTTATTCTCCTCAGATTTCCAAAGCACAGTTTTGGGGAATTAATTTTCAAAGCTCACTTTCAACAATATTTTTCATAATGGCTGGCACAGCTTTGATTTATGATTTCCATCATAGCACCTATACTAAAACAATCTGTTCTTGTTTAAAAACATTCCATTCTTTTGCTTTTACTTTTGCTTTCAGCAAGTTGTGTAAACTGCAGCAGTTTCACCACCTGCTGCCTACACTAAATGCATTTATGTTAACATTTTAGTTTTGGATCAGGAGTGGACTTTTGAAGTGAAGCTCCTGTCTGCAACCCACTTGCCAAGCTTTGGTTCACAAGGTAGAGTTGTCTCACAGTGTGTGACATGGATTCATCTTAACTGGTACTAAACAGGAGATGTGCTGCAGGAGAGTACCTTCAGCAGCTGATGAGCATTCAGCCCATGGGACCAAACAATGCTAGGCTGAGGTAAAAACCTTCTGGAACACATATGGTATGGACATCTGGTCCTCAGCCTCAACCATTTCACTCTATAAATCTACTCCTATTGTTCAGCACTATTTGCTAATATAGACACAACCAGTATCTGCTCCAACATTTGCAGAATTCATGCATAAATATGTATTTTTCTGCTCAAATGTAGCTTGAATCAACATGACCAGACTCCAGTTCTTCGTTCCTTCTCAAACTCCATTTCTTATGGGATTCTTCATAATCTGTTCCTGCACCAGACCACAGCATGCTATTGATTTCCTGTACATTTTATTCCATTTTTTTTTAATCAACACTACAATTTCACACTGTCATCTGGCTTGAGCAGAGATTACTATGGTTATCACTAGCTGCATGCTAGGAATTTGTTTATTACACACTTGAGACACAGGTAATGACTATCAAGTTTCAAATTAAGTTCTACATACAAAACCAAAGAAATTAAAACTATGGAAGTTGGAAGGAGATTATAGTTTCTCTAATTTTAATTTATTTGTTTTTATTGAACTTGATAGGGGATAGTAGGGAATGTAAAGAGTAGTAGGGAAGATAGAAGGGAATTTAAAGAGAAGATGCTAAAATGGAATAACGACATTCATCAAAAGCAGCATGGAAAAAGGTACCCAAAAGCACACTAGTGGGAGAGAGGGAAAAGTAGTATTTTCAGTCCGTTCTAATGCCAGTGCTGGATAGGGAAGAATAAGGGACATGAATGTTGGAAAATGATTTGTGATGATGTTCTGAAGGAGAGACTGCAGGTGAGGAATGGGATTGGGTATGTCAATGGAAAGAGAACAGAGATTGCTGCTGCCTTGAGGTAACAGCAGGAGTCTGGGGAAGTCTGTGGCAAAAGGAGCAAAAAGAAATAGAGCGTGGAGCAGGGAGTGCATCCTAACTCCAGGGTATGGCTGTTGGCAACCAGCTCAGTGCAAATTGGCAGAAACTTGCCAGGGAGGGTTCTAGAGAGTTTGCTGCAGATTGGAAAGTCACTGAGCTGTATGAAAGCAGATCTGAAACAAGGGTCTGTCTGCAAGGATGGATGGAGCAAGCTGAGAATTGTTACTTTTGTCCTTTCTGACACTGTTTGGAGGATTTCCTGTTTAAAAGTTAATTATTTAATTTCTATATAAATAAAATTGGCTTTCGTGGTTTTAAAATCCTTTAATATTTGTTAGAAAATTCACTATAGGAGACCTGAACGGATTCTTCTCCAAGTATTCTTTGACTTGGGCTTGGAATTTCTTAGAGGAAGCTTTTGAGAGAGGTGAAATATTAGCCACTCTTTTCTTATGGAAATATAATAGAAATCAGAATAGTGCACTATTTTCCCAGGTGATAAATTATAACTGACAGGTAATGTCCAGGACAAGTGTGACTTGAGGAGGAGCAGAAAGCTTACTCCACGTGCCATTCCCAGCGGGACCAGTGCTTGCTTGATAACGGGGCTCTATTCCCCACCTGAAGGATATGCACATTCGTAATCCTGTGACTTGAATTCACTTTGGGTTGCTTGGCTTTTGTGCCTAACAGTTCCTTCTGTTGCTGTTTGCAAGAGGTAAATGTGTTTCTACACCGTCTGACCTGCAGTAATTCTGATGCAGCAAGGTGATACTGGTAACTCACTTGACTTGTTGAATAATTTAGCTCAGGTTTGTTTCTAGGTGGCGGGCTATCCAGATGAGCATCTTGTATTACTGCCTATTGTCATGGTTACTGGACTGGCTTCATCTCTTCTCCCCTCTCTTGAGTTTTCTAGAGTGCAATATGAGGGCTGTCCTTTCCTGGGTTGCAGTATTGCAAATCTTCACTGACAGACTTGAATGTTGCACTGTGGTCTGGAAATTACATTTTTCTAGGTCTGTGCAGTTAATTATTTGTTTTAATTAGGCCTTTGAAGAGTTACCAGAATTCCCTGTCAGGAAAAATATCTGTATGTTTGCAAACACATAAATATACACAAACTACTGTCTTACTTATATTAGTATGTTATATAAACAAAAGATTGTCAGAGCAAATGCTAAGGCATCATACTGATTTGTGAAGTATTTGTGCATTTCTTATGGAAAATAATCAAGTCTTTGGTGAAGGCCATGCTGTCTGTCCATGTAGTCGTCTGAACTGGCCCCAGTGACGTGCTGTGCAGCCCCTGTGCGCTGGGAAAGGTGCCTTGCTGCAGTGCAGGACCTCGCACCCTCTCTGCCCAGCAGAGGGAGAGACATGGCTGGAGTGTGAGTGCACAGCACTCCATGGGCACAGCCGGGCCGTGCAGCCAGGCTCTCCAGTCACAGCCTTGCTAATCTTTTCTTTCTTTTTCAGGGTAAAATCACTTTATCTTTCCTCCCTCTGTGTAAGGAATTTTTAAAACATCTTGCTGCGTAGCTGACTTCATTGGGCAAAATGAACATTAATGACATTGGTATGATTAATTTATTTGGAAAGGATAGTTTTGCAGCAATTCTGTGGTTTTTTACATGCTGATTTTTTTAACCTGAAAACTTTATTTTTTACTTACATATATTGTGTGTGTGGGTTCTGATGTTGTCTCATGCTTTCTTTAGAGATTCATAAGAATGTATGTGTGAAGTCTAAAGCGATCAAAGTGTGACACCTGTTGAATGTAGGATGCAATGGTAGCTGTGCTAAGTGTTGCTACTCGCAAAGTCTAAAAGACGGGCAGGTACTCTGATCTCAGATTGCAAACTGTGCTTTGACTTTACCATTATAAGAAATATGTAGATGCCTGTTTAGATTTTGAATGTATTTACCCCAAATGATTTGATTTCTAGGAACTTTGAACCAAAAGAACTGGGGCAAGAAATATTCGGCCTGTAATGGTGCCAAACAATCACCTATTAATATAGATGAAGATCTTACCCAAGTAAATGTGAACCTGAAAAAACTTAAATTTCATGGATGGGAAAAGGAAACTTTGGAAGATACTTTCATTCGCAACACTGGCAAAACAGGTAAAAAGTCAGATTTCATGTCGGGAGTTAAATGAGATCAGAAGAGTGATATAAGATGGACAACCAAGCAAAGACTTGTAATGGATCATTTTCATTTCACTTTTTCTCAGTGTATTCTGAATTTATCAATTTAATAATAATAAAAACAGTGATGACAATAGATAAACTTAACAGAGAAATCACACAAATAAAAAATTACGTGCATGGACAGATATAGCCAAAGCAATCCCTTTGTCGCTATCATCCCATCATAGGCACTCCATTGAAGCTAAACAGTAATTTGGCATTTGCTATGAAATAATGGTAATTATTATTACTTTTATAGACTCTATAAAGAATATACAAAAGTGATTTTTCAAAAGTATGTCTAAATTACCTACTAATATGAAGGCACTTCATGAATGAGTTGAAGTTTCAAAAAACTCAGAATGGGATTCATCTCAACAACACATAAACACATATAATGTAGAAACTTGCATCTGAATTACTCATGTAGACTTCTAACAGTCAAAGAAGAGAAGTAGGTGCTTTTATGGTCTGATTTATCTTTTCAATCTTAGAAACGTATTTTAGAAAAAAGTGATTTATAACTACGAGTGCCTATTTCTCCCTGACATAAAAGAAGCTTCTGGGGGTATTTAAATTGTCAGATAAATCTTTTCTCAATCATTTACAAATCCAGGATAGCAGCAACTAAAAGCTTCTTGTTAGAAGTACTGTTTCTTGTTTGGGCTTAAGTGTAGAGGAAGTAATCTCTTAACTGTCTTTGCCTCCTACCAGTTCCAGTGTGACCCCTAGACCTGCCTGTTTAGTTTAGTTTAGTTTAGTTTGGTTTAGCATTGTTCCTAATTTCTGTTCTTGTCCCTGTCATGTGCTTCCTACATTCTACTCCACAAATTGCTTCTCTCTTGCCCTACTAGATGAGATAAGTAGTGCATTTGTCTTTTCAAGATACCCCTGAAAAAACATTCTTCAAAGTCCTTGAAAGTGAACTGCACTCTTCCTTGTCTACAAAAATTCAGATATTATACAAGGAACTACTAAGCTCATTAAAATTGTCGTCAAGGTTTTAGGAGGGGAATGCAATGAAACTGAAATGCATTAGTGCTCTTTTTAGCAACAGGTCAAACAGTTCACAATAGGTGGGAAAACCAAAATGTGGGATTTCACTCTACTCCACCCTGTTCATTCTCTCCAGAAGACAAATGCTCAGTCCCATATATAGTTTTTGTACAACTGTGTCCTACTGAAGACCTGTCAGCACCTTTTCCCGTGGGAGATGGCTCCATAGCTAAGGGGTCTCACAGTCAGGACAGTTCTCCTGGGAACTGGCTATAATTTTCTCTTCTCATGTTGCCTCATGATTTATATATAGAATTATGGTAGAAATGGGGTGTGGTTGTATATTTTCCTATTTGTTAAAAACACAGGTGCTTTCAAGAAACTATGTATTTTCTTGGATGAACAGCATGGTGGCTAAGCCAGTTTTCTGAGTTTTTTAGAGTAGTTCTGTGTCTATTGTCAGTTAACAGGAGACCAGCTGCACTTCATTAAATTATTATTTTATGAATTTCAGCATGAAATGAAACATCTTCTCCACGCTAACAGTGAATTGTCACACTTCTTGGGTTAAATAACCAATTTCCTGTCAAATTGCTCATGAAATAACCATGAAATAATAGTATCATATTTACCTTCTAGCCCCCAATACCGAAATATGATAGTTATAGATGCCTTGGCTGGCACTTATATTGACACTCCTTTTTCTCCCTCTCAATTTTGTTCAGTGGAAATTAACCTGACAAGTGATTATTATGTAAGTGGAGGTGGGTTAGACACCATATTCAAAGCAAGCAAGATCACTTTTCACTGGGGAAAATGCAACGCATCATCAGATGGATCAGAACATAGTTTAGAAGGACAAAAATTTCCTCTTGAGGTACAGTACAGAATTGATTTTGATTATTTCAGCAATTTATCATTCTGAAAAATTGATACTCTTTACTAAATACCTTTGTCTATCTCTTTATTTAAGTCTATTTGCAAGTATAATCATTCACTTAAATACAAATTAATAGTATCCAAATGACGGATTTTAGAAGGGGAGCATAAGGTGTTAGTCTGTGGCATGCTGGGAATGTCCGAACTGCATTTTTGCACATGTTCTAAGATGACATGAGATGTTGGTTCTGCTAATCTGACAAAGTTCAAGCTCCCACTAACAGTTAAGCTCCTATGAGTTGGACCCATCATATTCCACATCAGTTCATTGTTTATAGTGTAAATGGACTTCTCAAAGCTAGGGCTGTGCTGAAAGCCCATGGAAGCTGCTGGACCCCACAGAGGCAAAGCACAGCCCATGTCACTGGGCTGGAAAGAGCTGACAGTGTTGTGACAAGAACAGTGTGAGAGCAAGTCCCAAGTGCAGCCACATTCACAGGCAGCCAGGCCAGCTTACCCCTCGGTGGTTTGGCAGAACAGCTTTCTGTAGCATGGGAATGGGGTAGAAGAGAGGAGCAGCTCTCACTGAGATCCATAAGGGCACTCTGCAAGCTTTCTACCCTCAACGTGACATTGTGGTCATTTTCCAGTTGAAAGGATGTAGTTGTGGCAGGCAACTGTGCTGTCCCTCATTCCAAGCACTTTGGACTTACATATGAGGGCAAGCAATAGTGCCAAGGTTGCCTTATATATGGGGCAGAGCTGTGACCAGGAGCTTTCCCAGGAAAGTGTCATTTCCTTTACCTCATTAGCCATTCAGAAATTGCCACTCACACTCCACCAGTTCTGCCAAGACATCGAAGAAAATATTGTCTTCCATCATCATTTATGGAAGGATAGTTGGAGCTGGACACTCCCCTATTCATGTTGGTGATCTGGCACTGGAGGGCATTTTTCAGCTGCATCTGAAGAAAGAGAGAAAGGAGGGCAACAAAATCAATGCTCATGACAGCAGTCAGATGTGGGCGCAAGGTGCCCGATAATCTTGTACTACCAATGCTTCTCTACACTTCTGTAAGGCAGATGCAGTAGAGACATCTTAAAGCATTATTCTTGTTTGATTCACTGATTTCAAGATTCATCTCACCTGAGTACTCTAGATCATGTGTCCAGTATCAGCAAGTTATCTCAGTTTACTGTATTATCCATGGAAAGCATTGTGCTCCTTGAAAGGAGAACTCCTGCGTACTTAATAGTTTTCAAGAAGTTTTTAGATAGCCAATTGCTGATGAATTCCATTCTTTATCTTCAGATAATGCATGTAAGATAGAAAAAAAAATCCATATATTTGTATTCAATTTTTTGTTTGGATGGGGTTTTTTTCACATTTGGAATATAAATAGCTGCCTTTTTAATTTTTTAAATTTATATATATATGTAACATTTTAATAATTTGAATATATTTTTATTTGCAGATGCAAATCTACTGCTATGATGCAGATCAGTTTACAGATTTTGAAGAGGCAGTTAAAGGAAATGGAAAGTTAAGAGCTTTATCAATTTTGTTTGAGGTAAACAAAATGTATCTTTGTGTCACTTAACAAGCCTTGAAACACAGATGTTCAAACTGAATTTAACTGATTCCACTATATAATAACTGAGTTAAAAAATTGCATATATCTTTCTAATGTATTCTTGCAGAAAAGCAAATGGGCAAAATGTTCTGGGCTTTAAAGTCATCTATAATTTTGGTAGTAAATTGTAACTTTCATATTTTTTGTGTGAAGCTTGCAGTGTTACGATATGCAATTTCTTTTTAACAGATTGGACTAGAAGATAATCCAGATTATAATGCAATCATTAATGGAGTAGATAGCGTTAGTCGTTTTGGTAAGTTTGCCTCCATGTTTTATTGATTACTGATTAGACTAAATTCCATCTCAGTGTGGTTATGAAACCATCAAGGAGCACAGTTCTCTATTGCTCAGCCATGTCTATTTTTTTAGACATTGTGAAAGGTATCTGGATTAACTGAAGAACTCACAATCATCAACTGCATGAAATTTAACATGGCCAAGTGCCAAATTCTGCACCTGAGACCATGTAATCCTGACTATGTGTACAATCCGGGGAATGAGAGTGTGGAGAGCACCCCTTTGGAAAAAGATCTGAGGGTTTGGGTTTTCATATTTGGTTTAAGTAATTGATTAAGAGTCAGCAGTGCTCTGGTAGCCAGAGGGCCAGCTGTGTTCTGGGGGGCATCTGGCACAGAATCACCAGCTGGTGCAGCCTCACCCTGCATCCTGCGTGCAGTTTTGGGTGCCACAATGTAAGAAGGACCTCAAGCTATTAGAGAGGGTGCAGAGAAGGGAAACCAAGATTGTGAAATGTCTTGAAGGCATGACTTACAAGGAGTACTTTGTTCAGCTTGGAGAAGGGATGCCTCATCACAGTCTACAACTTCCTTAAGGGGGGCAGCAGAGGGGGATTTTCCAATCTATCTGAGGTGACCAGTGATAGGACCCAAGATGTGGAATAAAGCTGCATCAGGGGGAAGTTCACACTGGACATTAGAAAAGGTCCTTCACTGAGATGGTCATCTGTCACTGAACAGGCTCCCCAGAGAAGTAAGTGGTCATGGCACCAAGCATCTGGATGATGCTGCTCATCATATCATTTAGTTTTAGGTAGTCCTGTGAGAAGCAAGGAGTTGGACTTGATGATCCTCAAGGGTCTCTCTTCCAACTTAAGATAGTCCATGTTTCTATGATTTGTTTACCACAAGACTGAGTATTCATAACAACAGAAGAAAGTGTAAATTAATAGTTCATAAATATCATGAGAAATTTGCAACTGTTTAAATGCTAAATCCAGATAAATCTGATTTATAACATGAGTCTTCTTAATCATACATTTCAGCATATTTATATCTGGTTGGAAGCCAGATGATGCTTGCAGCTATTCAGAATGGGTCTTACAAGAGTGAGACTGTATGAATATCAGTACTGAGTAGATTCAGAGGAGAAGAATTCTTTTCTTCAGCAGCTGCCTTGTAAATCTGAATAATCCAATTGTACTGTATTTGTAGTAGCATTATTAAAAACAATTGTTAACAATTTTTTGTTTAAGAAGTGCTCTGATGTGGTTGCTCCTCAGAACACCTGAAGTTCATTGCGGTACATGAAGAGGTCTGGGCTCTGTTTCTAACTCAGTTGCACAGCAGCTTTGCAGAAGAATAAACATGAATGAGCACTGTCTTGAACAGGGATGTTTTCTTACATCATGTCCATCACTTTAAGTAGACTGTGTCTCAGTTTTTCTTTATGTAATGAAGCTAGATTTTTGTAAAGCTCCTTTAGACTGATTGATTGAAAGTGCAAAAACCTGTTTTAAAAGCTCTCAAAAGTAAAATCAAGACTTGTATTTTTCCTCTGGAAAACAAACTCTATTCAACAAATATGAAAGGTAGCAACTTACATGAATTATAAAGGCAGACAAGGTGGAAATATAAAGCAGTTAAGATTCATTTCTTTTGTATGCCATCTTCTGTGAAACAAAAAAGAGAACGAGTAATACATCAAGGCAGATGCTGTCCTACAGCCTTGGAAGGAGGTGTAAAACTATCAGCAGCAAGATTCAAGATACGGTCACTACATGGCACTTCAACAATGAGTAGAATATAATTTTCTTGAAAAAAATGCAAATAAGCTCAGAAAATTCAGGTCATGAATAATCAAGCTGTTTCTTCTGAAGAAAGGTGAATAGCACACAATCTATCTTTGTGATATATATAAATTGTCCTTGTCAGTCATATCTGTATTGTGTTTATTTGAATCTCAGTTGCTGAGTTCTCAAGCTCTGCAGAGGAGCCCTCCTTTTCCTTATGGACAAACTCTCTTTCATCATTCTTTGTAGGTGTTTAATTTTAAAATCTATGTTGTCAATCACATTAATGGGCATTCTAAAATCCAAAGTTGCAAAATGTATGGCAGAATTCTTACTATGAATGAGGAGTTTCATATTCCTAAGCAAGGACTCGCCATTCATTTTTATTGACAGAGGAATGTGTTAACAAGGTGCATACCAGATAGCAATGTTAGCTTCTGTCTGAAGATTGATTAGCATTTTGACAGGAGAAACAGAAGGATAGGCTTTGCTTGGTACTGCTAAATGTTCCCTTTTCATGATGTATGGATAAGAGAGAGGGGAGGGGCCAGCTCTTAAACCTTAACTAAGTAGAGCAGTCACTGTAGAGAAGAAAAACACCAATCACTTGTAATAAACTGTTAATGTAATGTCACCAAATGTGTAAGGAATTCTGAAGACAAAGATCAAAAACTCAAAAGCTCAGGAAGTAACTTATCTATAAACCCCCAAGTTAATGCAGGGTCTGAAAATTCATTAGATATTTAGAAGAGAATATTTACCAAAAAAGGAAAAATTCAAAATTAGTAACTTTTAATTGAAATGAGGTATGTAAGGATGTACACAATTCCAGGGTATGAAAAACAGCATTATTTTGGATGCACCAGACAATAAGGCAGATAATTGCCACAGACTAAGAAAAATCTGCCTTGTTGAAGTTCACACCATTTATGCCAATTTCTGGACCCTATTGCCCATACCAGCAGAAACTTAACTTTCTGTGGATAGACTTTCAGCAATTCCTCATTCTTGCTCACAGCTGACAAGGTACCAGGTAAGCTGCTGACCATTTTCACAGGACATTTTCACAGAGTGGTCATACTCTCCTGGAGGATGTCTTTACATACTTCACTGCTTTGTGTTACAGTTTTTTGCTGTATTATCAACATTTTAAAAAAAACCACAACTGATGAACAGAAATTTTGCTTCTGCTGCTATCACGAGTAGTATTAACTCTCAGGTCTAACATGGTGACAGCTCCCCAGTCAGTGATTTTTTGCAGCAGTTGGATCCTGCAAGAAACTCAACAACTTCATTAAACTCAGGGAGAATACGAAGCCATGTCATGAGACCTAGTAAAAAGATTTAGCATATTTCTTTTTCTTTGTAATTGAAGAGTGAGGCAAAGATTTAGCATCTTGGACATTTATGAGTAAGCTTACAGATGAACAATTACAGATTGGTTGTTACTGGAGTAACTCATTACACCTTCCCAAGTAAACAAAGTTGTCTTTGAAGTACACTTATTCAAAATAAATAGAAAAGGCTCTGCAATTTATTTGTGCATTAGTCTTTTAGGAGATTAAATTTTGAATAGCCTCAGAATCAGCATGTTCCTGTAATGGTAACTCTTGCAGAGTGTGATTTCCATTTATTCATTGCTTCATCTGATTCTATTTTATTTTTTGTTTTCAGGAAAGCAGGCTGCCTTAGAACCATTTATTTTGCTGAATCTTTTGCCGAACACAACAGACAAATATTACACCTATAATGGGTCTTTATCAGCTCCTCCATGCTCTGAAACAGTTGAATGGATTGTGTTTAAAGATACCATAAGTATTTCTGAAAACCAGGTAATTTGTGTAATGTCGTAAACCCAAAACGTTATACCGAATATCAAAGAAAAGCACTTGCCATGTATGGCATTCATTCCCAGCACAGTAGCGTAGCTTTTCTTCTATCTAGTTAGAAGTTTTTCACGCAGGCATTAAATTAGAAAGCATATATATTACCTCAGTGTGCTATCTTTTCCCCTTTTTTTACATCAGGACTAGAATCTGAGTAATTTCTTGTCTTAAAATGGACTAAGAACACACTCCTGGCTGTCTGGACTTCTAGCTCAGATAAAGAGGAGTATTAAACACCCTTGCCATGTTCCCCCAACCAAGTGATGGTGCTGGACAGAGCATAGCTCCAACAGTGGAGTGGTTGAGAAATGCTAGTGGAGTAAATCATTAGCTATACTGATGGTACAGAGGAACAAAAGTTCAGTGCCATGCGGAATAGCTCAACTGGGAAACTTTAGCAACATCTTTTCCAAAGAGTTTTTGCCTGCTATGAGAATCTGGTCAATTTATTATGACTTCTGACTTCTTTTTTTCCTCACCTCTTCTAGTTAGCTGTGTTCTGTGAAGTCCTTACAATGCAGCAGTCTGGCTATGTTATGCTGATGGACTACCTGCAAAACAACTTTAGAGAACAGCAGTATAAGTTCTTTGGGCAAGTGTTTTCCTCTTATACTGGACAAGAAGAAATTCATGAAGCAGGTACTTACTGAACAGTCATTCCTCTCTTCACAAGTTAAAAGACAATTTTCAGTAAAAGATTCATCCAAGTGTGAAAATACTCATTTTAAATTGTGTAGAATGTAGCACACTGTATTATTACTCATAAATCTATCACTTCAGAGAAAAAAAAGTAGCAATCATAAAACATGTCAGATTAAATGGAGTGGAAAATTAAATGCTTATCTTGACCAAGTGTTCAGTGAAGATCACGTCAGCTCAAGCTTTCTTGCACTGCCCTTCTAATGTGTTTCAAACCCAAACAAAACTGCCTTTTCAGGGTCTGCAAGAGAATTTTGTTTTACAAACCCATTTGTTCCTTTTGTCATGTAGTGTGGATACTTTTACAACAGAGACTGAAGTGAGATCACCACATTAATTTCATGTATTCTACTTAGAAATTGATAGATGGAGAGAATCCTAGAAATTCTGTTCTCTGTTTTAACTATAACTTCAGGGAAGTTTGTGAACTTTATATAAACAAAATAGTACATGATGTAATGGGAAACAAGATCTAGCACTAAATATGGAAGTCAATGATTTCTGTACTCAGAAGAATATAGAGTAAACATCTATATTGGGGGCATTATGTTGCTGTTTGGATGGGGATACCTGTAGATTCTTAAACTCAGTTGGACTGAAGTGTGCTTAATGAGACGTAAACAGATGACTGAAGAACATGGTGTAGGTGTTCTACAGATTAAAAAGAAGTGTGGTTTCACACATATATATTTATGTGCACACATGTATATATATATGCACACAAATGCAACTACAGGATTTGTTTATGTAGAACATTAGAGAAGCATTTATATTTTCACCTCCATTTTAAGAGAAGGTAAATAAAAACCCTAGGAATCATTAAACTCAAGTGCCGAGATGTAAAAGCTGTAACATGAATGCCAAGGTCTCCAAGAGTAAATAGGCTTATGTATTTCATGTTTAATATTGTGCAGTGGGCAACAGAAAAAAAAAATAACCCTTTTAATCCCTTTAGAGGAAGCAAGAAAAATGAAAAGAGTAGGTCTTTGTCAGGTAGATAATTGAAAAATTATTTTTCGGTGTGAAACCTGGAATCCCACTCTTCTCCTGCTGCGTTCAGTGTAGGCTCTCATTAGGCAGTAGGATTAAGTGTTTGATTTATTCTGTTGTTAATACGTGATATTTCTTAAGTAGAACTAACTTTCATTGGAAGAGCTAAAAGAATCTTTCTCTTCCATTATAAACTAATTTCAGCAAAATATTGTCAGATTTTTTTTCACAGTGTTATCCTCAATGTTCTTGGTGTACAAGCGCTGTCTTACTAAGGACATGAAAGATGCTTTGTTACCCAAGCCTGCCTAATAAATACATGTAATTTCTCTCTGTGATGTGTATGTATGCATTTAGGAAGATTAGAATAGCTAATCCTTGAGGATTCATGCTTGAGCCATACTTGAGGATTCAACTAAAAGAGTGTTTTGAAGTCATAGTGCTGTACCTCCACCCTCAGCTGTCATGAAAATCCACTTATAATAGAAATCCTTGTTTATTCCTGTAAACCTGAGAACCATCATGGTGCCTGCTGGGCCCATTATGTGACTTCCCATCCACTCCACCCTTCTGGTAGGGCCATGGGAGTAAGGGTAGAAACCCGACTCTTGTTGATCTTCCTGGATTTAGTAAAAGTATAAGAGAAAATGGGCTCTTGAAATTTAAAACTGACAATACATAGTGATAAAAAGTGTTTGCCAGCCTGTTTTCTCATGAGAAATACAACTGTGTTAAGTTCAGCAGCTGTCTTAGTTAAATTCTCTTGTGATGCATGGGGTGAGGACTCATGCCTTTACCCTTTCACATTCCTCAGTTGACATGAATAACCATTCTCAGATTCTATCCAAACTTTTGTGCAGGACACTTTGCACTGGCACAGTGTGTGGGGCACAGGTGCCCAAGAAGTGGCAGTGGTGGGTACAGGGGTGGCCAGACACAGAAGGTTCCAGCTGGCTTCAACCCACACACCCCAGGGCACAGCTGAGCCCCTCAGCCATGGTGGTGGTGACTCTGGGAACACAAAACTGCACAGCAGTGAGAAGGAGAGGAGGTGCTCCAGGAGAAGGAGCAGAGATTCCCCTGCCACCCATGGTGAAGATAAGCTATCCCACATCAGAATGTGGAGACTCCATACAAGAGCAGGCTCTTGGCTGGAGTTGTGACTTGTGGAGAGGAGACCATGCAGGAGCAAATTGTCTGGCAAGTCTGTGACCCTCTGAGGGACCCATAGTGTAGCAGTCTGTTCCTGAGAGACTACACATGCTGGAAAAATCAATGAAAGATGGTATCCTGTGGGTGGGACCCAGCGCTGGTGCAGGGGAACAGCATGAGGAGGACGGAGCGGCAGAGGCAAAGCATTATAAGTGACCACAATGACCATTCCATATCACCCTGTGCTGCTGCACATGGGGAGGTGGAAGAGTCAGGAGTGACATTGAGCCTGGGAAGAAGGAAAGGGTGGGGAGGTGTTTGTGGTTTTGTTTTTGTTTCTCACTATCCTACTCTACTTTAATTGGTGACAAATTTCCCCATCTCAGCTCTGTTTTGCCTATGATGGTAACTGATGAGCAATCTCCCTGTCCCACTAGCTTTTTCATCTTACTTTTTTCTCCTACCCTGCTGAAGGGGGGAAGTGGGAGAGCAGCTGGATGGGCACCTGGTGGCCAGACAAGGTCAGACCAGCACATGTCTACTGTGCTGCTCCATATCCATCACAGAGCGAGAGTAGACTAGGAATACTGACAAACTACTTTTTGCCACACACTGTGTCAGGGATCTGCAAAGCCCCTGAACATCTTAATGTAAATGAAGTGATTTCATGGACTCAGCAATTGAAAATCTGCATTTTAAAGATAAAAAATCTCAAACCTAGATTCAGCTAAAAGTAGACAAAAGCAACAAATGTAGTGGGGAGGGGGACGGGGGCAGGGGAAGGCAAACACCAAATTTGGGCAGCTTATAAAGGTCTTCTGGTCAAAACCACAGTCCAGGTAGTTTTTCACAATGATTTGTCTAATGTACCCCAGTGCTTCCCCATTATACAAATTAGTTTAAATAAAAAATTTTTAAGTTACATGGGTAATATTTTATTCCACAGAAGAATAAGCAGAGATAAGTGCATTATCATGACATGATATGATACACAAAACCAGCATCTGAGTATTCATCTGGGGAAAGCAGATACTTGGATCCAAGCCCAGCAGAGGTTTCAATAGGCCTCTGACTTCCTGTGAATTTTTTGCTCTTTTGTATTTTGGTGTTTGAGACTTGTAATCCAGTTTAATATTTGTGACTTCAGATTAGTAAGACTTGAGAACTCCCTTTCTTGCACAAATTTTCTAAAAGTCGGTCTCAGGGCAGAAGTATTTAATTAGCTAAGTTGTTATGTGATTTCTTTTCCTAGTCTCTGGAGAGGGAAAATGGAAAAAGGCAGGAGCAAAGTATCTCTCTGTTACTAAGACTGGCAGGAAAGAAAAGGAAACAGCACAGGCAGAATGACTTATGAAGTGAAATCAGAAGAAGGGCAAGAGGTAACATCTTGGGAAGAAATGGAGGTGAAATAATATATAGATGACTGTTATGTAGAAATATTGTTGGTCACTGCTGAGATGAACATCAAAAGGAGAAGAACAAAAAGGAAGACAACCTATTTTCTTGGGGAAAAATAGAAGAACCAGATGGAAAAGGAAAAAAACTCAACAATCTTGTACCTTTAAAAGTTCTATAATACTGCTCTATTAGTCTGAATACAGTCAGAGATTTCAGAACCAAATTCACTCACATGTAAAAAAGATGAAGGGAGAAAAAAGGACTGTAGATATCTGTTTGGAACACAGAGAATCTTGGTGTTTACATTATAAGAAAGAGTTTAGAGAGTAATTTAAAACATTTTTGAAAACAAATAGCTGAGGAGTCTTCAGGTTCCTTGAGAAAGAACTAATGACTAAGGTCTAATGATTTCAGTTTAGGAATGGAACGGAATGTACACAACTGGAGATTTTTTTTTTATTTATTCTTCTTTACATCAACTAAAAGAATTCAGTGTAATAATAAAATGGCATGTCAGTTATTTAGCACCGTAGATTCAAAACCTGGCAAGGTACAGAATTGAACTAATTTACAGAGACTAATACTGTCCCAACCATTAGCTTACACACACAAACACAAAAATTAAAAAAGCCCTTCTGCTTGTTTTTCATTGACTGACTCAGACTGTAGCTGCTCCAAACTGCCCACCTGCGTACAGAACAGATTAAACCGTTTTTACAAATATTTTTGAGATGTTCGAGTGCCCTCTTGTGTTTAGGTGGCAAAATGCAAAGCTAATGGAATTGTTCAAGACGTAGTATTTTCCACTAAAGCATTGTGCATCATATTTACTTCCTTTAAGAGGACTCCAAAGGATCTGCACTTGTTTTCTTAGGTAGCAAGATTGTTTGCTTTACTTGCTTTTGCTAGGTTCTCACATTTTGTTTAAAACTGATTATGAGATTTAAAAAATGGTTTTGCCTTTATTCCAAGTAGGGAATGGCTCTAATTACTGGTGCAAAGTCGTGCTAAAAAATTTGTAATAAAAATACCTCCATCTAATAATTTTAAAATTTAATTTTTAAACGATTCAGAGTAAACTTCATGTGCTCCTATCAGTGATTTTGACAAGGCTAATAGATTAAATAAAGCAGTAGAAATGAAGTTATAAGTGAAGCAATAGACTGAATAATACATCTCTCCAATACCTGTGGAAGTGCACATAAAATTTCAGTACATGAGACAGGAACTTCCCAAAAGCTAGGGCAGGGCCAAATAGCCACTCTGAGCATTTCGATCAAAGTTCCAAAAGAATGCACTTTCAAAAAGATAAGAAGAGAGATTTATAACAGGAAATATCAGGGACCCCTGGCCTTCATTCTGAGATATCAGAGCAAATCTAGTTACTGTGCTTTTGAGTTGGGAACCAAAAGTCAGTGAACACTTTTGACAGTCGTCTTCATTCCTCACTGCTGTGTCTATAGACACAGATCCCCCACTAGCAGATGGGATGATAAGAGCAAGGGAGGAGAATGAGGTCTCAGCCCAAATCCAAATTATCCATTTATAATGCAGCTCTGTATGATATTGCTTTGGGTTTTTGTATATCATAACTCACTAGTCATTTTTTCAGTGAGCTTCAACTTAACAATTTCCATTTTCTGCTAATACAATTTTTTCATATGGGTTAGTCTATGTTTGACCTTTTGCATTATTTCTAAGCCACACACAGGTACTTGGACAATTGAAAAACAAATGTCAGCAAACTTCTAGTGCACTGGTAACCGGTATATCTGTATATATATGTATATAAAAGTATCAAATTGTTCCACTTACTTGAATAAGATGCAGAGTATTGGAGGGGAAAGGCTGGAAGACTGGCAAGAGTCAGTGCCTGACCAGGCTTCCCTCTCGAGTGCAGCTTCCAGGCACACAAGGAAGGTGTGTGTGAGCCAGGCCCAGGATTGCAATGGCCTGACCAGACTTCTGCAGCAGATGTTTAAATGGTGCCTTAAAATATAGTAACATGAAATTATTACTTGCTAATGTAATGATTTCCTATCTGCTTCCTATTTGCCTTTTTTGTCTTCTTTGGGTACTATAAAAAGATTCAAACATCACAGAGGAGAAATTCAAGTGTGATAAGTTTAACCTTTAAAAACAATCTACTGTGGATTACAGTCTATAATAGCTGGTGAGAGAGCATGCAACTCTTCTAATGCTAGTCTGATAAACCCATAAAAACAGAATAATAAAGATTTTTTTCATCCCCAGGTTAAATATAAGAATCTTTACATTTTGTGCTTTGTATTTTATTTCATAGGAACTGGATATTAATATTTTAAAAAATATGAGGTAAGACTGGGGGAGAGGAGACTCAGTCCACAAGTTGCCCTGCTTTTGAAAATCTAGTATTAAAATACTGGTTCTGTTTATAGTGCATGGCATCTCAAATATTGTAGTGGAAAGCTAAAAATGAGGCACATGAAAGACTTGCATTGATTTTCTCAGGAGTTAGCTCAAGATCTTAGTAGAGTCTCTTGTAACATTTAATAAATACCATATTGTTTCCTCTTTTCTTCCTTCTAGTTTGCAGCTCAGAACCTGAAAATGTTCAGTCTGATCCAAAGAATTATACTAGTCTCCTTGTTACGTGGGAAAGACCTCGGGTTGTATACGACACCACAATTGAGAGATTTGCTGTCTTTTATCAGCAGTTAGATGGAGAAGACCAGATTAAGCATGAGTTTCTGACAGATGGGTATCAGGACTTGGTAACTGTAAACTCTTAAAATTTTGTAAAAAGGGGGTGATGGCATAATAACCACTGTTAATTATATTAAGGGATTAAACTGTAGCTGGGAGCCAATTCAATAAAAAATTACTTCTTTGTCTGCAGCTCACAGAAGCTGTAGTTTATTTTTTGGCTGTAAAGCCTCAAAGACAATTTAAAAAAAAAAAAAAAAAGCCTGTCTTGCCCAGAAGAGGGTAACCTCTGCAGATTGCTGCTCTGGTTTGCCTATACTGGTCCAAATGTTTATAACTATGCAAATCACAGAGCTCCTTAGCATAAACTCCTTAGTCAGTTAATAGTGATCTGTGCTTCATTGCTCACAGATGTGAAAAAATGACCTACACAACCAACTAATATGATTCAATTCAATCCTACTGCTATAACTATTAAGCAACTGATTACAGCTTCCTGTTATTTTACTCATGAGATCTGTTCCTTTAATCCTTTTTAAAGACTCATAATTTATCAGACATAATGTTGTCTAAGCTTGTGTTCAGAACTAAATAATTATATAGTTTGGTATCCTTCATGTAAAAACTCACGAGATCTTTTTTTTCGAGTTGACTGAAGAACATTTGTGACAATAAAATATAAAAAGCCTGCATTACTAGAAGAGCTTAGAGGTTCATATGAAAAATGTGTTATGAAAAAAATTAACATTTTCAAGTGTTTGATACTAATTTGTAAGTAAATGATTAAATGTGCTTTTTTATTTTAGGGAGCTATTCTAAATAATCTGCTGCCCAATACAAGTTATGTTCTTCAGATAGTTGCTGTTTGCTCTAATGGTCTATATGGAAAATACAGTGACCAAGTAATTGTTGATATGCCTTTAGAGGACCCAGGTAAGTGGTCTTTTGAGCTTAGTGATCACTTTTAGTGAAAATCTGTATTTGAAGTAGTTTGTTTGCAAACCAGTTAAAATGCATGACTATCAAATTATGCTAAAATGAAATTTCAAAATCACTGCAGTTAACCTTCAGCATGTTCCTTGCTACTGATATTTTACATGATATAATTCTTTGTAAGCATTGCCTATAGAAGACTGCATGTTAATTTTTTTAACTCTAAAAATATTCTGAAAAACACCTATCTGATTTCAAATCTCACAAGTGTGTCTTCAAGCAATATAATGTAGGGAAATAAAACCTTGTTTGGTATTATTTCTCTATGGTTCAAACATCATCCCAAAATTAATCCACACAGCTAAATTATTAAGGAAATGAGTAATAGAACCCCAATATATGATTTATAAATCTGTATTAATGATTTTGAAATTTGATTTCTTATGAATATTTGGAGTTTGATTTCAAAAGACTTGCGGTGATGGAATTCCCTTGCTTCTTAATGCTGCCTCGCAAAAAATCAAAAGGCCTAACAAACAAATTTTAATGATTTCACAGCCAGATTTACTTCTTCCGCCTGCTGGTAAATATGAAATAATTTGAACCTATAGCATGAAGCTTGATCTTGTCCTTAATAATTTCTTAAATTCTGTGGAAGTTTTCACACCAGACCCAGTTCATAGGAAAGTGAGTGAGAGCTGTGTTTTTAACTCATCATCACGGCTAGGCTTTGCGAATGAAGATTTGTGAGTTTTTAACTAAGAACCCTGTAAATAATAATAGAAAAAAAATAAAATACCTTCTGATCATGCAAGAAACCATTTTTATCTA
Source organism: Campylorhamphus procurvoides (assembly GCA_013396655.1). Taxonomy (NCBI): domain Eukaryota; kingdom Metazoa; phylum Chordata; class Aves; order Passeriformes; family Dendrocolaptidae; genus Campylorhamphus; species Campylorhamphus procurvoides. The sequence continues at coordinate 127,220 of WBMV01009431.1, forward strand.
AGGGCCTGGGTTTTGTTGTTTATTTATGTATTCTGTAAGTTCAGTTTTACACTTATGTAAGTCTGTTTAGCTACTGCAAAGTCCTTAGTGATTTTGTGGTGTACTTGGGAAAATAGGTCAGTTCAAGGGAACCACATTCTTTTACAGTGAGAAAGAACATGATTCTCAACAATCTCTTCTGCATGAATTATGGACTAATAATGGTAATAGGCTTGTAATAGTGTGGTTTTGTCCTTAAGAGGAGGGCACAACATCTGGTATAGTACATATAATTTCTCAATAAACATTTAACTTGTCTTTCAAACACAAAGCATTAAGAAGAATGCATTGGTGGAGTCTTATGCCGTTATCTACCAGAATTTTCCTATTTATCTTTAGTTTTCTAAGAAGTCCACAACAAGGTCCTGACATTCTCTCTGACATTTCTCTTCTCTTGCTTATCCTTTATCCATCTCTTAGATACTATATTCCTCTACTTTCCAGAATCTGCTGGGTTTGTGTTTGAAGAATTTTCTCAGATGAGAGTTTGTCTACATATCCCACATCCATTTCTACATGGAATGACAAATAAGCAGAGTAGTGTTGCCATTTTAAACAGTAGTACAACAAATCAAGTCAGTGCAGCGCTGCCATCACAGCTGTAAGACTTCTGTAAAGAGATACTGCAAACCAAAATCCAGTATAGGTGGTATCCATAGGATAAACCACCCTTCTACTGCTATTGCTGTAACCCTGCTCTAAGAATGAGTGGCATACCACCCTGCTGTGTGCCTCCCTTGGGAAAGAAAGGTGGATGCAGAGGCAGGAAGAGAGAAAGGAGCACTGGGGCTGGCTAAGCAGATAGTGCTGGGGAACAAACTTTGCAAGAGCACAGGGGGACATTTGGCAGCCTGCAGCTGGCCAGCTGTGCAGACACAGCCACTGTGCATGGCATCCATGTTGTATTGCTGCTGAAGTCATGCAGAGCAGTGGCTTTACATTCATTCCAGGAGAAGGAAGAGTGAGAGTCTTGCTTTGAAAATGCATACTAGAAAATTAATTTCACCTTCCAATATATCAACAGAAATTTTTCTTGAGATTTGTATGCAGTTCTGACTGAGGGTCTGATACTCTACAGCCTTTTTACACAGTTGCACTATTAATTTTTGTTGATATTTTAAATTTTACAAAATATAAATAAAAAGAGGGGGAACGTTTTAAATAAAAATGAAATACCAAAATAAATATTTTGCATGGTTTACAAAAACAAAAAAGTTTCTTTGGCATGTTTCCTATCTGAAATGAAAACAAATTTATTTAATCTTTTTTGGTTCTGACACTTCCACAGTGGTACCTCTGAAAGTGTTGGATGAAGAAAATTTAGGGAACAATTCCCCTCTGTAACATGATTCCTAAGGGTGCACGTTACTCTATAAAAGTTGTATAAACGGTGTGTCAACCCTGAATACAATTTTAAAATGAAAAAACTTCCATTCATTTCTAATATTAATGTTTATTTGCATACTTACTTTTACTAATTATTTACATCTGAATTAACTTGCAAATATTTAAAATATTTTCATATTTAATTTTTAATATTAAACAAAAGAAAGATTTGTTCAGAGCAACTTTGTGATTACAACTGTAACTTCAAATTGGTTTTGTGATCTACTTTATAGATCTTGAGGCAAAAGGGGATTTCTTGGAGCTCCTGCTTGTGAATTTATGAAAGAAAAGTTATCTTCACCGTGAAGACATGAAATAAAGTTGACTCACATAAAGCATAAATTAAACCTTTCATTTTCAAGAATTACTCTGAGTAAGCCAGTTTAATTAAGATGAAATTCACTGCAGTCACCTCCAGATCAATTAATATTCATGTTAAGAGCTAGAGCAAGGCATGAGTCATGCAGAGACATTAGATGGGCCTTTTCCGGGAAGAATTCTGCTTCTGGAGTGGCCACCTTTAATGAGGAACGTTTCAGTACACAAATCTGGTATCTAAAAAACTCAAGATCATTGTTTTAGACTTCTCCTTTTGAGATACTTGTCAGACTGTGTTTCTTGTGCCTTCTCCCCACCTGGTCTGTGTGGCTCCCCTATGGTATTAGTGAGGGCTCTGCAGGCTCTGGTGACCCACAGACAAGGTTTAAAGCCTCTTGTTCTCAGAAGTGCTTTGTAAGCGGAAGGACCTCTCTCAGACCATGCTCTCTGCCTCAGTCTATGAAAGCCTTAGGAGCTCTGATGTGACTTTGGGCAAACCACCATAGTGGAGACCTCTGCTCTTTGGGATTTTCCTAATCTCTCCAGAGTGGTAGCCCTTCATCTTGTAATACAGCATGTGTGTATGTTAAAGTTGTTCCCAGTTAGCCTCCACTTAGTAAAAGTCACCAAATGAATTATGTGACGTAGCTGCACAACCTCCATTGAAGGGAATCATGTACAGAGTGTTTTAGTCAGCTTTAACAGAAGTTCAACCTTTTTTTAAAATTTTTAATTTGCTATTGGAATTGGATTTGAATAACTATTTAAAGGTATGCTTTGTCTCTCTAAATAACATCTGTATAGCTCTGAAGGTTCTGCAGTAGTTTGTTGTGTAGTTAATGCTGTTGTTACTTACATGCATTTGCTGACACAAGAAACAAAAAACAAGAATATTACTCCCTGCTTATCTTCCTCTGTGTAGACTTCAGTTGGTGTTTATCAAAAAACCCCATGCTGTCTCCTGCATGGCAGCTCATGCTGTCAGCAATGCCTTGTGAGGGTCTAACTATGCAATTTGTTTGTAACCTGTCTTTGATTTTTGTCCAAAAAAGCACTAAGCATATATTAAATGTCTAATTTAGGGGATGCTTTTTTCTAATTTTGTACTGATAAAAGTAGAAATCTGAAAACTAATTTAATCAAAAGAAACAGGCTTTACTTTTATTGTTGCCATGCCATTTATTACATGTCAGTACAGAAATGAAAACAGTTTATGTTGTGTGCATTATTCTACAATTACAAATCAAATTGTTTAAAGAGATTTTTTTTTTAAGATTTGCTTTAAACGTAAATGTAGGGAAATGGTTACCTTTTTGTCTTTGTTCTGTTGTTTCTTCTGTTGTTAAAATGGACTATGAAAAGACATCTACAAAAATTTCTAACTAACAATTTAATTATTTTATTTAATAATGTAAGCTATAGAACAATCAATATGTAGTTCCAGAATAAATAAACAAGCTTGTTCATCAACCTACATCAATGGGTTGTATTTGGAGGTTGCAGTTCTTGGTTGGGGCATGTTCATGTCTTTCTAAAATCTGTCAAACCAAAAGCTCAGTAACAGGGTTAACAGAACTTCTGTAAGTGTATGTCTCTCATACTTTTGATAAATAAATTTTCTGTGACCAACTAAACTTAAACAGGCTTTATAAAATTCTTTAAGAGTTATGGTGACTAATATATAGTTCATATATATATATGTATGCTAATGCCTCTCTATGGAGAAAATGGCAAACTGTAGTTTCATGCTGGTGAAATTTGAGAATAAGTGCCCTATTGTGTACTCTAACACAATGAGAGTAATTTATTTTTCTGATTGAGTCTGATTAAAGCTCAAGAATAGTGACCAGAAAAAGAATGGATAGAATTTTTCTGTATTTTATACACATTTTTCAGAGAAGTCTGTTGAGTATATAATACATGGCATGGATCTACTGTGGGAAGACTTTAAAACTAATGTCTACAATATTTGATTTATATCATTGAGAAGCCAGGGAATATCATTATATCATCCACCCCCTCCTCCCCTCTGCTCCCCTCCCCACCCTGTCCCAGAGCCTCCTAGGCTTCCGGGAGTCAGAGGTAAGATAATTTTTATTTATTTTGCGAACGAGAGATCAGTTCAGTACTTGGTAATTTATAAATGTTTGTCACAAAAAACAATTTATGAAGATTTTGTGCAGTATCATTTAGTCAAAATTTATTTGCTTGCTTTAATTTACACATGAAACTGTCTGAGTTTATTCTTTTGATAAACTTCATCTAGTGTATGTTGCATATAGCACATCTCAATTTGTTTTGAAAAGTAGATATGGACAGTTCAAAGAGAATACAAATTAAGGCATAGATCTCCATCTGACTTTTCAGAGATGAGAAATATGATGAAGACATCCTTGTACTAGTGTATTGACGAAATTTCATTTGGAAATTGTAGAGGAAATGCATACATGGAGCTGCATGTGATGCTGTTGTTCACATCGTTCCCCACACTGCAACCAGCATTTTCACTTAGTGCAAATCGGCTCTCAGAATATGTACTAGCATTTGTGTACAGACAGAGTGCTAGAACATTTCTTAGGAAAAAGCCTTAGATTCAAAATGGGGTATGGGCCTTTCTGTGGACCAAAGGAAAAATAAGATGTATTAATGCTGTGAAAGGGGTTACATTTTCTCACTGGAGACCTGTGCCACTTCTATCAGAGATTTGTACCTTTCCCTCAACTTACTTTGAAGCTTTTCTTGCTGACCACCATCAGAAGTACAATATTGGATTTGACCAAAAATACAGAGAGAAAGAAGGCAAGAATTCCCTCTGAATTTGGAGAGAAGGATTTTCATCTGGGCTGTAGGAGATGAATTTCCTCATCCTATTTCAACTGTTATGTATTTATGAAAAATGGGCATGACTCAAAAGCCTCTAGAGTAGTTCTTCAGAGAATGGCCAGCACCTGTCTATTAGGGTCTTTTTGTGGGATGTGATACAACTGGCTTCATGTCAAAAATTAGATGAAGTGGGAGTTTGAAAAAGGCCATAAGCACTAACATATAGGAAGGGTGGATCTCTTTGGTCTGCCCTGACACAGGCAGGTAGCCTGCTGCACACTGAGTATGATGGCATGGCTGTTGCTCTAGTACCTAACTCCAAGCCTGGGTGCACAATTAAGTTTGCTGTATGAAAATTGTAGAACAGATAGTTTTGCAAGAATATCTTCAGAGCTTTCAGATTAAATACAGAGAAATAGTTTCTTCCCAGAGTTACTGTTTTTATGTCTCCTGTATTTCTGCACTATACTTTCTCATGGAAACTGTTCTCATAAACTTGCCTTTCCCTGGCCAAGATGTGGTTCCTCAGTGCAAATCTAACATGTACTGCACTATCAAATTACAACCAGGCAAAACTCTTGTGGCTGAGTATGTCCTGTCTAGATGCATTAGCATTGTTACCTTCAGTTCTCAACCCGGCTGTTGGCCACTCCTCCAGTCACAATCCTATAAAACATCTTGGACACGGTCTCAATAAATATATTAACTAATCAGTTGAGTCCTTCCAGAATTAATAATTCTGTCAATTTAAAATGTTGGATGATACGGTGTGTATTTTTGTTTTATAGAGGCTGGCCTCATTCCTGAACTGAATGAAACTGAAGAATATGAGGTATAGCATTCATTTATTTTTAAGAGAGTATTTAAAATAAATACACTTCAACTAAATTGCAATCATATTATGTGGAAATTTCCAAAACTATGTCACCAACTGAGTATATTGTCTGCATTTATGTATACATACATATATATGCACATATATAACCTTTGAGCTATGTTTCTCCCTAGATAAGTCTGGAGATAACCTCATTATTTAGTGCTCTAGGGTTGGAGATACATGGTGAAGTAACTTTCTAATAATATTCCTAAATATGTTTAAAAATGGGGCATCAAGTTACAATCACCTCTGAGTGAAGTCTGACAAAATTGTTCATTTAACAGAATCAAAACTGTCACCCAGTGTTAGACTTTCTAGTTTGTTTAAAGAGAAGTTTGCATTGGCCTTATGATCATGCAGTATGTATACTGAAGTAAGGGAGGAAGGCAATTGCTAAAGAGTGAAATTCATGTGTGTCTGCTACCAGTGTGCTGTCAGTTGAGTAATTATTCCAGAATTCTTGGAGGGTCCTTTGCTTCTTGAACTCGAGTTAGACTTTATAGTATAGCTCTGTTTTACACATTTTTTTATGATTTTATGATAATGTCTGGAGCCTTCATATTCAGTAACTAGGTTTCTAGAGTTCCAAGGAGAGAGGTAAAAATACCCAATTAAGTTTTTAACCGTTTCGAATACCAACTTTGGAACACGGACAGTTCCTTCAGTAAGACCTACGTTTGTATCAAGTAATCCTTCAGAATTTTTACTTTATAGTTTCAATCTATGACATCAGTATTTTCACTGTGTGACCCTCAGAGGATGATGCTAATAACATCAAGGTTGTGGGTTTGATACCTATATGGACCATTCACTTAAGAGCTGGAATTGATGATCCTTGTGAGTCCCTGCCAGCTCAGAATATTGTGTCCTTGTAGTTAAATAGACAGCCTGTGCTTACCTATCTGTTTACCCTTCCTTCCATTTATGGACACTGAGTACCCAAAAACACAGTCATTTATCTGATGTAAGCTATGTTTTTAAAGTATTATATTGCAACTGTCAGATTAGTAACTGAGTGTCAGTGAACCTCAATTGATTTTTACTTAAACCAAGAAAGTTTAAAAGTGCAGACATTGCCCTACAGAAAGTAGATTTTCATAAACAAGAGCCCGTCCAGTCCTGCCCAGGTTTGAGGACACAGAGTCTAGGTGCTGCTGTCCCTGTATTTTAGATATTTAGCCCTTAGAATTTCTGACATCCAAACCTGAGAGTCATGTCTGAGGTACCTTCTGTTGTGTGAGTTCACTGGAGGTTCTTGGTCCAAAAAAGGCACTACAGTGTGAAGCACAGCTCTAGCCTCGTGTGTAAAGCCCTTACTCTGGTGAGACTGGGCAAAAGCTAATAACTTCTATTCAGTGAGTGCCTTGGGTGACAATGTGTTCAGTAGCTGTTTATCTTGGGCACTTTCTTTCAGAGGCTGTTATATTTTACATTCTTCTCCCCCCTGTTCAGTGCAGGAGTGGGACATCTACTCAGCCTCAACTATAGTGGAAGACGAGTTGTTACATGGTTAACTGTGCCCCAGTCTCCTGGTTCCTCAGTGTTTTCTATCAACATTGTGCTTTTTTAAAAAGCAGGTGGCATTGCCAACACATCATCAAGCCAGATATTCAAAAACAAAAAGGAGTGGGGACTGTATTGCGCAAAAGCCTCTTTGTACACGTCAGATGAACTCCCTTCAGAAACAGAAGGTGCCCTTCAATCTAGATTGCAGAGTGGGACTTAGACAGGTTTGACTGTGATGCAGGTCTAGATGGGGGCACAGCACAGAGCAGCAGGTGCTGCTGTGTCAAGGTCAAAACAAAAATGCTTGCTGAGCAAGTTAGATGCTTCCATGTTATATTTTTTGATTTGGTGCATGGAAAGGGGATAAAAAGTTTTGAACTTAGATCCTCAAGGACTGCCTAAATCCTGATTGTATTTAGGCATGTATTTTTTTTTCTTTTGGATCTGTCCTCAGAAGTCAAAACTCTAACACAGATTATACACAAGGGTTATTATTGATTGCTATTCATATTTGGCAAACAAGGGATCATAACAGGGACTAGAGGATACCACTCACAACAGTTGTGAAACACAGTCATGCTGGACATCCTGTAGTCTTCTTTTCCAGAAAACTGTAGGTTCAGCAGATTTGAGGACAGGCCGTAAATATATTTCCAACATTCTGTTATTATTACAATTAAATCAACATCACGATATTAGTGCAAATCTTTAAGACCTTCTGATAGCAATACCATTTTTTCATTGATGTGTATTATACAGTATATACTGTGTATTGCATATACAGTTATATTTTATTAGGAAAGAGGTAGAGCTTTTTAACAAAGTAAATAAATACTATGAGTGATTTTTGTATCTCAAACACAATAAGAATAACACAATATTTAAAAATTTGTTTAGACACAGGATTTTTTTGTTTGTTTGTATTGCAAATAAGTAATATTTTTCAAGAGAGAAGAGGATATCTGTTATTGCAGAAATACTTTGGTTTAAGACCAACACTTTTCTCAAGTGTTATCTTGGTTTGCCCCTCTTGTTTTGTGGAGCCAGGAAAATGTATGTTACAGTTTTAGTTTTCACCTGTGTATAGAGTCTATAAACATTTTTAATTGTCTTCGGCTATGATATTTTTTCGAAGGATGAAGTTGATGAAAAGGAAACAGAGGTGGATGAAGAAACTGCAGTGGTTCCTAGCACTGACAGTACAATAAACCAATTGAGAAGAGATTTCCAGGTGATTACATCCAGCTACAGTCAAGAAAACATGGAGAGAAAACCCAATGAAGCTAAAACAAATAGATACTTAACAAGAGAAGAATTGCATAGTAAGGATAATGTTTTCAAAGCAGTTTATTACGCTACTTCTCCACCTGTTGGTGAAATTTCTGAAGAGGAAGATCACTTTCTGGAGTCCCAAACAATTACTGGAATTCCTCCTCAGCTCATTGACTCCACCAAAGGTGTAGAAGAAGAATACATATACCTTTCCTCAGGCACTGAACCAACAAGAATGACCACTACTGGCCACAGTGATGAAGATTTCTTACTCTCTCCTTTTAAACCTGATGAGGAATCTGATGACACTTGGAGTTCAGTTCCTACCACTTCTTCAACACAGCTGGTTACAGAGGAGACCTCCCAAGAAGATACCCTTCCTTCAGGAAGTCCAGATACAAGTGTGCATGATGTTCTTTCCCAAGGGTCCATTAAGTATGTTTCAGAAGGTGTAGCACCATCAAGCTCCGATGAGCCTCCAAAGCGTACTTCAACTGATGGAAATGTATGGCTTCATAATACTACAGATCCAACAACTCAATCTGTTGATACATTGGCTAGCAGGCAATTGTCTCAGACCAGTTACACTGATGCTTATGTAGAGGGATTAAAGCCAACTACAGTGCCCTATTCCAGCAGCCCAGTGGTTTCACAAGACACTTCAGATGCGGATTTAGAATTGCCACATTATTCTACCTTTGCTTTCTCCTCTGCTGAATTATCACCTCACTCTATCTCTTCAAGCTCTGGAGAATTTGGTTCTGCTTCTGCTGCCAGTGAGGTACTCTCTCAGACAACTCAGCCAGTCTATAATGGTGAGATACCTCTTCAACCTTCCTACAGTAGTGAAGTGTTTCCTCTAGTCACCCCTTTATTGTTTGACTCTCAGATGCTCGACACTACCCCTGCTGCATCAGATAGTGATGTGACCTTGCATGCTACACCTGTATTTCCCAGTGTTGATGTGTCATTTGAACCCACCCTGTCTTCCTATGATGATGTACCTTTGCTTACATTTTCCTCTGCTTCCTCCAGTAGTAAAATGTTTCACCGTTTGTATACAGTTTCTCAGATGTTTCCACAAAGTGCTACTCCAGCTGTTGCAAGTGATCAGGTGTCCCTGCATGCTTCTTTGACGTTGGCAGAGGGTGATACATTAATACAGCCAAGCCTTGCTCAATATGCTGATGTGATGTCACATCAGACCACTCATGCTGCTTCAGAGACACTGATATTTGGTCATAATAGAACTCACATATTTTTTCAAGTTGAACCATCCAGCAGTGATTTAAATATGCATGCACTATCTACAGTGTCTGAACTCTCTTATGCCTTGTCTGGTAATGTGGGCTCCCTCCAAAGCTTTACTGTTTCCTATGACTCTGCAGAATTTGTGCATGATTCTGTTGACCTATTTCGTCAAGATCCTTTATTTAGCAGCTATAACAATGTACCGATGCATAAACCTTCTTCTGTAATATCACAAGCTGATACTTTGCTGCAGCCTACGCACTCTCTATCTAGTGACATGGATTGGTCTGAAGCATACTCTGGTAGTGAGTCCCTTTTGCCTGATACAGATACTTTGATGGTACTTAACATTTCTTCCTCTGATTCTGTAGATGAGATTTCATATGAATCATCTGGGGTTAGTGATGTTAATAAGATGCTTCAAAAAGGTGATGTTATATATGGAGATGAAAGAGAACTGAGAATTTCCTCCTCTTTAAGTGAAATGTCTTCCAGTGCTGAAAGTAAAGTGGTACATGAACTTTCTGCATCTGTTTCTAATAATGATGTGATTATGCAGAATACATCTCTGCAAGAAAGTCCACTTCCTGTTTCTAGCACAAAGGGAATCCTTCCAGTCTCTTTTGCTTTCCCCACTACTAAGGTATTTGATCACGATATTAGTAAACTTACAGAAAATCCCTTTTCTGTTCAACCTTTGCATGTTACAACTCCGGCCTTTGATGACACTTTGCTTAAACCTATGCTTAGTGCAAGCTCAGATCAAGCTCTCTCTGCCCCTGCTTATAGCAAAATGTTATCCTCGACTCAGCTGTACTTTTATGAGACCTCAGCTACATTAAATAATGAAGCATTACTGCAGTCCTCCTTCCAGTCTTCTGATGATGGCACTCTGCTTAACACAGTTGCATTTGTGCCTAGTGATCCAATATTGGCTGAAAGCTCAAGGGTTCATAAAGATAGTTCTACATTTGACCAAATATTGCATCAAGTGGCACCAGGTTCTGCTACAACTGAAAGCAAGCTGCGTTCTATACCTCCACCTTCTGTTGCTGATATGATGTCAAACACCTTTAGTAAACCCATAGCGTCACTTCAAGTTTTATCTGTTTCTTATGCAAGTGAGGAGCATGTTTCATCCAGTTTGTTTAACAGTGAAGTTGTTCAAAAGGTTATGCCCTCATTGTACAGTAGTGATGTTTCATTTCAGCTGATGAGTTTAGAAAATACCAATGCCTTTGCCCTCCAAGCAGTGAATGCCGTTACAACTCCATTCCTAAGAGGTGATACATTACCACATGTAGCCACTCCTACAGACAGCCATATGTCTTCAAGTGTTTTTGAAAGAAGTGAGGCTGCCAGTGTGTCTTCAAGTTCCACAACTGATTTTGGTCCTGTTAATATGCCTGCAGTTTCTGTTTCTGATGTGTCCATTCATCACACTCTTCCTTTACCAAATTTACATATTTCAGTTACGGCTGTTCCTTCCAAAAGTGAGACCCCTGTAACTCTGAGCAGGTTGCTGGGTCTTGCTAGAGAATCCTCTGGGTTTTCTCCCAGTATCACGTCCAGTACCGATTTTTGGCCTCCTGTAGTTGAGGATGACTACGATGAATATGATGATGGCTTCCCTGTAAGTAACTGTATCTCATGCACTTCCCATAGAGAAGATCAGGATATGATAGTAGAGGATCAAAATACAAAGGTAAACAATAACAAGGATCAGAATAACCTAATTTTAAGCTCATATTCTGAGAAACCTGAAGAAGAGAAATTTTCAACTGCTGCATCAGACAGTAAGATAAACCATGCCACGGACAGACGTAATTATACATCCATATCAGCTTTGACAGCAAGTGTGATACCTAAGAAGCACAACAACCCAACAGTTTTGGAGAACCACATTCAGACATCTAGTGTCCAATTGCAAAATGAGTCTAAGTCTTGGGCTGTTTTTACAAGTGATGAAGAAAGTGGTTCTGGCCAAGGTACCTCAGATAGCCTTAATGATAATGAAACTTCAACAGATTTCAGTTTTCCTGACCTTAATGAGAGAGACACTGAAGGGGCAGTCGAAGCAGGTAACTCAGAATTAACTCCTGGATCATCACAGTCATCAGCCTCATCTGTTACTAGCGATCATTCATCAGTATTCAACATCTCTGAGGCAGGTTAGTTATGGATAAGTCTAATGAATACCATGTGATGCTGTGAGGGGATACTTTTGTACCATAAAGAATGAGAAGGTTTATCTACAGATAATAAAACAAGAACAAAACAGTGCCAGTTGGTGTGATTAAGGAAGCATTTGGGGAACAGGGTTGCGTGCCAAGCTGGCTATCATGTGAATGGTACTTTTGCCTACTTAAAACTGCACCTGAAATATTATTCAGTAAGAAGATTCATGCTCTGCTTTTGGATAGATTCATAGTGTCAGCAGAAGTTGAGTGGTGCAAAATTGTTTGATTTGAAAAATTTGAGAGGGACTTAGATTCTCTGTTAAGTTCTTTGTGCAAAGGCAACTGCTGCCCTTATGGAAATAAAACCAGAGGAAAGATTCTGTTTTAAACTTACAGCAGCACATTGTTTTGTATTTTCTAAGAGGTATTGAACAAGGAAGAAGATGCTTGTTTGATTCTGATTCCTCTTAACTTATAAAAACATTCATTTTTCTTCTTTTTGTGTATGCCACTTTCAGATTTCAGTGAGATGCAGAATTTTTGTGCCAGATTTGCATATTCCCAGAATACAGCCAGATTCTCCCCTACCTGTTTATACTTAGTGCTGTTTTCCAATTTATTCCTCTAAGTCAGTGAGAGTGTTTGTTACTTGTGATTCCAAGGATAAAGTCAGAAGACAAAACTGATAATGCATTTCCTTTGTATTTAAAAATGCACTGTGGAAAATCTGAAATATTCAGACATAATTTGCATGGCTTTTTGTGTTAGAGAATTGAAAATCCAAGAGTCAAGTCAAAAACAATCTATGATGCTTGAAAGAAAAAAAGCAACCAACAAGCAAGATTGAATTGGTATTTTAGAAAATAAATTGAGCTCCACTAAGTACTCAGAGCATCTGTAGAGGGCAGTATCACTCAACTAAATCCACTCAGGAATGGAATCCACAAAGCATGGGAAAGTGTCGGCCCAGACCTTCAAATAAATACACAGTTGAATCACATGAGGTCATATTACCCATGGGCAACAGAATATTAATATGAAAAGGTAGTAAATTGTCACTGTATAGCTAAGGCTAGTAGAATGTGAAAAATAGAAAATAAAAATTGAAAGAAAATAGAAAACATATTGAAATTATTAGGAGACCTAACAAGATAGGTGTTACAAAACTGAATAAGTGAATTAGTTCAGTGGGTAAGTAGTTAACATTTCTGTAAAATGCATAAAACTTCTTTTAAAATAAGCAAAAATATCATCAGTATTTCAAAACCTATGTTATTAATATGAATGAGTGTTACCATAAAATAGTTAGAGTTTATATAATGGGTGTCATTTGAATTTTTACCCATAGTAACTCCAAAAGGAGTTACAATTTGAACAAGTCTAACATGGTCTACTGTAAATAAAAAATATATTTCCTTAAGTAAATTATAAAGAAATGTAACAGAAAAAAACCCAACATCACAACAAAAAAGAACCTCTCAGCTGAGAACTTATTTATACATTACAGTGGATTTACCAGAAATTGATGAAATATCTTCTTTGTGACCATTACAGAAAAAAATGTCTTTTACACTTTTCCCAGTCTTATAGTTGGTGATGCATAATTATGCTTGTTCTGAACTAGGACTTTCTTCATAAGACCTCTATGGCTACCTAAACCTTTCAACTTGGGTTGAAAAACTAAGAGAAATTAATAGAAAGGAGTATGTGAAGGATCCAAACACATCAGTTATTAAGAAATCAAAGAAATATACTATAGATGAGAATGCCTTTTCAGCTGCTATCGTTGGACTGATGTCCAAGTAGGCAAGAAACCCGCTCTTACGGGAGAAACCTGAACTTCACTACCTGTAGGACGAATCCTAATAGGATAAAGTCATGCAGTTTGAAGGAACCATGTCATCACACAGATAAGATTGGGTTTTATGTTGTGAATTAGTCCAGAGCTGGATAAGCAAGTATGACTGTTTCAATGGGATTGTATTATGTTCTCTCATGCATACATATAGCTTTTTCTGAAATCCATAGGAAGCATTGATTTTAACCCCCTCAGCAGAAACTCAGGGACAGATTTTTCAGAGGTAATTTGTGTCTTGAGTTATTTTGCCCACTGAACTGCAGGATTTAAAGAGTAATGATTGATGTGGGTGTTAAGAGTGCTTTGAATTAAAACCAAGAAGACATCTGCAAGATCAGAGCCTAGATCTTTTTGCATCTAAAGTTCTAAAAGCTCCTAAACTCAAGAAAATGCAAACAAGCAGAGAGCTGCCTGGAAACCTGTACTGGGTGAAGCCATCCATTTTTTGGCATCCTACTGAGATCATATCATTTGGTGTCTTTATTTTTTTCAGGTCCAACTCCCCTGCTTCTCCCGTTTTGTGTGAGAACTTTTCATGTAGAATTGGTCTCTCGAAATCTCAGCGCAGTGCAGCCGATTTCTAGACAAAAAAAATCTGCTCCTATACAGAAAACTCATTGAATTAGGACTGTTCACAAAAGGAGAAAACATTCTAGAAGTTTAATTCTAACGAGTGCAAAAGTGCTTATTTCTGCATTGTAACTCATATAATGATCACAGATCACAGTTAACTGTACAGATTGAAAAAAATAGTTATGCCAAAGTTGCAACTTTAAAGTGTTTACTTCTTGAGGTATGACCAAATTTAAAAATGCAGGATTGGCATCATCCATCGTTGTGTTTCCCTCTTTAATGAAATTATAAAATATATTGTTTTAATTTTCATACAGATTTCTATGATTAAATATTTTGTTCAGCCAACATTACATGGCTCACAGAAACATGAAATCTAAGCAGTTTCTGAAGAGTAATTTGATCACCTCTAAAGATGGAGGTAGGAAATTTGATTCTGGCACCAGTATAGTTGAGGAAGGAGGTACAACAATTGGAATCAAAGGAAGCAGGATGTATCTGTAAGGCAAATTACAGAATGGGCAATGGATTAAAATACAGAAAGCTTAACAGCAATACAGCAAGCATATAAGAACTATTGTAAGAAAATTTTTCTATTAAACTATTAGCCAGAGCAGTGATTTGCATTATATGAGTGACAGTGTAATATCAATTTCAATGCACATTGCAATATTATATATTCATATATTTAACTCATATGACTTTCAGCTAATAAACAGATGAAAATAAAAAACTTTCTTCTATATTTTAACAACAATCTGCTATTCTTACAAAGAGAAGTCTACACTGCTGGAAGGCTGAGTCACATAATCTTGAATACTTTGCTTTACCCTCTATCTGCTTATTTTCTGTAAGCTGGTTTGCAAATGTATACACATTCTGCAGTATATAGTAAAGAACAGAGGTAAGTGATATTAAGTAGGCTCATTGTAAGACACATTCACTCATGTTGTGCATTTCTCAGAATTTAAACACGGACTGTTTCAATTTTCTCTGACTGCAGAGGCAAGTAATATTAGCCATGAGTCTCGTATTGGTCTAGCTGAGAGTCTGGAATCAGAGAAGAAGACAGTTATACCACTTGTGGTCGTATCAGCCCTGACTTTTATCTGTCTAGTGATTCTTGTGGGTATTCTCATTTACTGGAGGTAAGTTGTTTCTTCTTTCAGTTCTAAAGAGCTCTGATTGAAAAATATGCTTGGCATTATTGAGCTGGTTTATAGGACGGAGACTGGATCTTGTCTGTCAGCATGTCTTCATATTGCTTTGAGTGCCATAAAGATGACAAAGTAAAGTTATTTCTGTCCAAAATACTCAACTGCAAATCTTTTTGTTTGCAGGGAACCAATGTAAATATATCCATATTGAGAGATCTTAGTAGACAATTGCTTGTGATTATTAATACTTAAAAGCCAAGTGACTTAAGAAAGCATTGGGAAGAGCAAGAGGGAGAAGAAAATTAAATAGCATGACATGTGTTATTTTCTAGTTTTCCAAACCATTAGCAGTTAAATGAGGGACTTGTTGATTTAGAATGAGAATCCATGGTCCTCAACAGGACTATGTGAATAAGCAATTCATATAGTACTGTAGGAATGTTCTGTAGTGACATTATATGCAAAATAGAAATGGGATAGTTTAGTGATACTATAATAGTGTAACTGCTTGAGAATCACTTCCTAAGTAGCTCTTGTGAGGTTCTGTGATAAAAAATATGTTCTACTTTGTAATTCTGCCAAACCAAAATTAGCCCCCCCTTGCCTTTCCAAGTTTTCAGCAGGTAATAAGGATGTATTTCTTGTGCACACACATGCTCTGTTTTCCTCATGGGCATGTTTCTCTGAGTTGATAAATTGATAAGCCAATAAGAAAAAAATTAGGACAAAGAGAGTTGATAGCTATAAGAAGTCCTGATAAGACAATCAGTGAGGGAAATCATTTGTGCTAGCATGGCACAAATCTCTTCCATACTGCTAAAGTCTCTACCCTCACAGAGAGTAAAAACATAGTGATTGCATTCATATCACATACTGGGGATGGTGTCTGCCCTGTACTAACTCCAAACCATGTCAAGCATTTTACGAAATACTGGAAGTTGTCCTTAGCTAAAGGCACACCAGAAATTGTTAGCCATGTGGCAGTATGTGGCACTGCTCCAAGCCTTTGGCACTCTTTCGTTGGTTCTAGTTAAAGCTAGTCTTCCTGGGGAGATGTAGGCTTAAGTTCTCAAAACCCATGCACTTTCTCAAGCATGGAGGTTGTTGGGGAGGAAATGCAGCAGTGGGCCAGAAGGGCCCAGTAAGTTGCAAAAATTTCTTATGATGGAGATTCTTGTTCATTGATTACCAGAAACCTGATCCTGTTACTGCTTCTGCTGTGCTAACACAGAAACCAGCAGCCAGAAACAGGACCTTTCTCTTCCAGAATCTGTATAAAGAAGGGG
Source organism: Campylorhamphus procurvoides (assembly GCA_013396655.1). Lineage (NCBI taxonomy): Eukaryota > Metazoa > Chordata > Aves > Passeriformes > Dendrocolaptidae > Campylorhamphus > Campylorhamphus procurvoides. The sequence goes on from WBMV01009431.1 coordinate 143,746, forward strand.
GAAGACCCAAACATCTCATCGATGCTTCCTGCCACCTCCACTAGTCCTGCTTAATCTAAAATGCAAAAAAATGGTAGAGAACTAGTAACTAGACCCAGACTGCACTTTGCTGACTACTGACTATTGTAATCTCTAGGCTGTCATGTCACGGTTGTTCTTACTGACTTTTCTTCTGGTCTCCTGATGCTGGTTTTCTGTCAGCCTACCAGGAGACAGAATATATTCCAACCCTGAACAGACTAGGCTTGAGAAACTGAGTTCAAGCTTCCTTTGTTCCAGTCAAGTGTGCTAATGAGTCAGACAGCAATCACTGTTGTTAAAGACATTTCTGAACAATGAATTTTCAGAAAGATTTCTTCTATTTTCCAAAGTAGTAAATTGTCATAGTAATTGAGCAACTCATTTCTTACTTTATGTCGTTCAATAATTATACTGTCCATCCCAGGATGTCCAGCTAGCCACTTGCTTACTGAGGATCTTTTCCTGTCTTTCATGTTGTGCAACATGAATGTTCATATTCATCTTGCAAAGGGTTTCATCCCTGATTCTAAACAGTATTTGAAATCTCTTTTATTTGGCAAAGACCATCCATTTAAAGACCCAGACTGTACAATGCAGTTCTAGTAATCCTACACATTACAAGCTTGTTTTTGTTGAATAACAGTGTGTTCATTTTGTACTCTTTCTCTGGGAATGAACAACCCTGTAAAACAGGTCTTTCAAAATAAAACAAAAATCCCATTAGCCATAATATCTTCTTGGCTTGAATTTAATCTTTTCTGTATTTCTTCTGTACTACAAAATAAAATATAGAGCTCTTTTGTTGTAAATCTTCAACAAAATTCCCTTGGCATTACGATAACACCAGTAACCATTTCTTATTTCAGGGGAGTGAAACATAAAGAGTATGTATTGTAAGTAGGACTTTGTGGCCTTTTTTCAAAGTCGCCAAAACCCTCACCTCTTTTTAAAGCCTGGGAAAAAATGAAGATATTAATTTCATTGCTATGCTGTTTTTATTAAGTGTGGAAGATATTAGTAGAAAATCTATAGTACTTTTTATGATTAGATTTAGATTATTTTGAAATAATTGATGTAAGCTGTCAATATTTCTTTCTAGAATGCTCTTTTTCTTAATTTGGGTCAATTATTTTCGCTTATTAAAGTTCACAAAAACTTTAGGTTTACAAGTAATTATCCTATATTCCTTTTACAACAGGTATATTGTAGCTGGTTGTTTCCCCTATTAGCTCCTAATTTGAATATGCAAGGGGTGTGTTATTTGGTTTAAAAAACAGATAGCTAGAGCAACAAGTTCCAGTCCCTCAAGGTTAAAGAAAGACAACATTATTTTGTTCTTCACTTGAATGACTTGTATCACAAAAATAATTCTGTACCATCTGTTGTTTGGGTTTGGGTTTTTTTCCATGAAATTGTTAATCAGCACTTGACGAAATTCCTCAATCTCTTCACTATCTCATTAGGCACAGTTTCAATCTTTTTTTCATAAAATACTCATTTCTCTGATAGGCATGAAAACTTCTAATGGCAATGTTGTCTAAAGACTGACTAATTGCAAGTAGGAAGATATCTAGTTTTGAGTTACTCTGGTTTGGTCTATCTTTTGTAATTCAAACAATTTTTGAGCAATTTTATTTTCCTTTTATTTCTTCAGCATGATTAAGATTACAGTGGAATAAACAAGGAGATTCTTTTGCCTGTTTAATGCCCTTGTTGTTCAGATAGACTTTTTTTAAAGCTTTAGAGAGAATTTTCTGTCCAAATCTAGAGTCTATCTCTCTCAGTATCTTTCGACTTGACTGAGTCCTTGCAACAGAGATTCAGCAGGAATATTTGAATGTACTTGCTGTATTTTTTTTTTCTGGATTGCTTCATTGTTGCTATTTTTCTTAATTAATCGTATTTGTGCAGATCAGTTTTATAAAGGTCATCATAAGAGCTTGGAGAATAGTAAAATGGTAACAGTTATCAGTGGGAGCTGTACCATTCAAAATTCTTTTTCAATGAATATATGTGAATTGGAGTAAAAGACTAGCTCTCATAACATGAACCACAAACTGCTAATGCACTTCCAGCTATATTTGTAGCTGTAGACTTACTGAATATCAACTAATTGTCATGCATGCTGTTAGACATTTCATGACAGCAACACTTCAGAAATTACCAACCTGATGACAGACAACACCCTAAGTAGACATTTTTATTTTAACTTTACCACTCCATATCTTTGAAACATAACTGCCAGAGAATGTTCATTTTCTTATTCATGATTTGAACTGATGCCTTGAGCCCTGGGATAAGTTTATGGGAACAGAGCTGAGAACCCTCTCTAAGGATCATAAAACTTGCACATGCAGAGACACTAAAATCAGATTTAAATTCACAAAGGCCACACTTGCCCATCCATGAAGGAAAAACTTTTAAACAGTGTGACATCAAATTATAAATAAAAGTGTTAATAAAATCTGGAAATTAAAATTCCAGATGACAAACACATAAAAATTAATTGCAGTCATTTAAAAATTGAATAATTGGCATAATTTGATCCATTGAGGATCCATTTGAAGATCATTCGGTTCCATCAGATCTTTAAATTATCTGAACCTTCTAAAAATAAGTTCTAATAAGTGCTTGAGAATACCTATTGGCAGATAAACCTTTGAGCTCAAAAGACCCTGAAGTTCTCAGAAGTAATGGTGCCTCTAAGATCATTTTTGGCAAGCAGTGGATGTGCAAACCCATCCTCTCACAGATGCCTCTTGACTTCCTAGGTCAGGGGCCTGAATATCAGAAAAACTATGTCCTCCACAGTCTGAGGCTTAGTCTTGTCCAAAGTATTTCCCATTGAAGTGTTCATTCAGATCTAGTGTCCCTCCTGTTAGACTGAAGTGCTGCTGCTGCATCCCTTCCTTCCTATGCGTATCCAGACACTGTCATTAATTCAATGGCTTAGCACATCTCCATATATAAAGTGTGTGTGTGAAGAAGTGCTGTGTCTAAATTACAAATTACAGTTTTAGGTTGAAGATCTAAATGCTGTGATGAAAGGTGTAAATTAAATAATCAGGTTAACATTGAGTGATGGGACCTTTGTCTGGAAGTTTGAAATAGTCATCACTTTTTTCATTAACAACAAGTGATAATTAACGATATGTGGATATTAGCATTAGGTTTAGTTAAGAAGGCTTTCACTGCTGATGCAGAAGCAGATGGAGTGCCTATTTATGAGCCTCATTACAGGTTAAGTCAACTGCTATGAATTTGTCTCCCAAATGTGCCAAGGGTGTAATTTATTTTCAGCCACAATAAACTTGTTAAAGATTAAAAATATATTGACTCAATGAAGGATAATGAATGTATGACATATTATGAGGACATTTTAAGTACTACTTTAGATGTGAAAACCATTATGCTAATCAAATTCTTTGTAGCTCAGTCTTTTCTCAAGCAAGGAGGCGACAAAACTCTATAATGTTAGTTCATAAACTCTTAAGTACAATCGTTTTTCACAAGCAGCAGACATTCAGGGGAGGCAGGGCCAGATTTTTCAAAGTGTTTAATGATTTAAAGTACTTTGCTACTTGCCTGTGTTTTGGACATTTCACATACGGTCCTGAGACTAACTCTTGAGTCTTATGCTAGCAGTGAGACAACCTCTCTCCCATCCGCAGCCTCTAACTGTAAGGTTAGAGACTCTTTAAAAATTAGAATAGTGTTCCCAGGCATATCCTGAATGTGTTCTCAGTCTGCATCCAAAATTGCCGTTCCTAAGTAAAACCAATTGCGTACCAGATAGTTTTGTTCCAAACATCTCCTGCAAAGCCAAAGCTTCTCTGTGAACACCACAAATACACTTTTAGAGGATTCTAGCTTGACTTCAAATTTAATTGTCATGTAAATCACCAGAACTATTTTGCATGCCACAGTTTTCCCTTTGATGTAGCTGTCCACTTTTTCTAATGTTTTATGAGAGTCTATATTGTACACAGATAGAAAATTCTCAGCATATTCCAAGATTATGGGGATGTTTCCCAGAGGCTTAATTCAAATAAACTTACTAATGCCCTTATGATCTACATTAATGGTTCTGAAAAGAATGACAACAGCCACATATTCCCTATCTATTTCTCAAAGTATCTTCAAAATTTATTTTTGATGATGGAGGTTTATGACTGCAGTAATACAGGAATGCTACAGAATTTAAAATCACAGTGATTACACAATCTAGCAAAGAATCATACAATACCTTCAGCTTTGAAGAAGCAGACTTGTAAATATAAAATGAGATTAATATTTTTGTGATGCATATATTTCTTTTTAAATTTAATGATTAGTGAATAATATTTAAATTGATCAAGTGACCCAAAGTAAAGATTGTTATTAGCATGTCAAATCATATGGAAATTTTTTAATTAAAGAGGCTTTGCAAAGCTTACAGCAGCAGTTGGTTATTCATTCCCTTGGATAGCTTGGACTCTTAGCAGATGCTGTTCCTATTATCTTCACATCTGGATTACAGCACAGATAAAAATAACATTGTGGGTCATAGTTAAGGTTGATTCCATTTGTATTCATACTTCAGTGTTTTTGCAACAAAGCTGGTATCTTCTGGAGTTAGAAATTCCTCTCTTTACCAACTTTGTGAAGTCATCCTTGGTTAAAGTGCCCACAGTTTTGTGATTACATTATGAAAAAATTGTTTAGCCGCAGTCATAGTAGTTCCATAGCCACTGCTTGGCTGCTACAGGGCATGCTGTCTTTTATTGCATTTCCATGTCTGCAGTAGGATCTATCAATGAATTGCAAGGACTGATCTCATACCCTACTCTGTCTTCAGGCTAGCATAATCACATGACAGGGAACAGCAATTATGTGTATGAATTTGGATAAGCCAAGAAGACAGTGGCATTTTTTGTACTTGGAATTGAGCAGCATCTATAGTAGTTCCTGATGCAGGGTTCTTCTTTCATCTGTCACTATGTCTGATGTGTGCTCCATCTTCTGCCTCTAGTATAGGTAAAGTTGCATGAACTGTGTATTATGCTGAGGTAACATATCTTCAAGCTGTATGCATAATTTTGTGGGGAATATTTATGTTACAGCAGTAATATTTGACACTCAGTGAAAGCTGGTTTTCAAAACTGTGATATTTCTTTCTGACTCAAGGATGCCAGAATTCCAAAAGATCTTAGATAATGTTTTGGTGGGCTTTTTGTTTTGGGGGTTTTTTTCTGTTTGGTTTGGGAGGTTTTTTGCAATATTTATTTATGTTTCTTCCCCTCTAGGAAATGTTTCCAGACTGCTCACTTTTATTTAGAAGATAATACATCACCTCGAGTGATTTCTGCTCCCCCAGCTCCAGTCTTCCCAGTCTCAGGTATTTCTGGCAACTGTTCTGTGGATTGGTGTTAGCTGTTTGAAGATGCTGCTTTATATGTGTCAATATGAATTCTTCACATACTGTAACATCTGTAAAACAGAGATTTGTAACCTCTTGTACAAATCTGTGTAAACACATATGCACTTGACGTCGGCAGAGACTAGTCTTCCTAATACACTTTCCTGTAGGTAACACAGAAGACAAATATCCTCACCTTACAGAGTCATCTCAAAGACACCCTGTGCCTTCTAGCCACTTGAGGTGTGGCCTCACTAGAGTAGCTGCTCCTAGTGTAGCCATTTGAACTACACTATATAGCTCTAGTTCATTGTCTCAAGGTAGAAGATTACACCAGCAACATATTCTGCTGTATTTCTACCTTTAATTGAATTTGTCACCATTGTATAGAATATTTCCTATCATTTTTACCAGCAGGCTGAGTATATGCCTCATCTGTCTGCATTTCATTTGCAATTACATATTCTTAAACTTAAATTTTTAGTAGCATAGTTGCTATGGTGAAGTCCTCTGTGACCCTCTCATAAAATGATACAGAAGTTCAGAATATTATTAGTGTTTTCTGGTTCCATATCCACCACATTTATTTGGAGAAACTATTTTTTTTTTTCCTCCTGAAAGGGTATCAGAGGAGCACATGCTTCCCAGCTTTTTCAATCTATGTAGAGTGAGTACCCTATCACCCTAGTGAGATAGATTAATTCTGAAGCAGATCGTAAGCCACATTTTCACCTATGAGACAAGGATATCTTGTTTCACAAGTAATGTTTTTGCAAACTGTGCTATTACACAAGGAGATACCTTCCCACAGAATGACTAAAGGAAAAAAATCAGCCCTTGTGTAGATAACTAGTAAACACATTTAATTAAATAAATCCCAAATGTTAGGCTTCTATTGTAACTGAATTGTAGACATCTTTAAATGTCTCTTGTATTGACTGCCATTGTTAGGAGATGCATAACCTTTTACTAAATGGCTAAAAAGCAGTGAGATAGCTTGATTTCAGAAAATGTGATTGTATATGAATGTCAAGTGGCAACCATTATAGGAAATCTCTCCCCTAACACTCTATCATTAACTATATTGCAGTACAAATGTATAACTTTCTTGCAATTTTTCTTGACCATCTCCCCTCCGGGAATAAATATTTTCTATTGTCATAATTGCATTTGCAGTTACCCTGAAAGCTTAAAATATGTGTTTTGAAGCTGGAGGTTTTCCTTCTGAAATGCTAATAAATATTGAAGAGAAAAGTTTTTCTAAGTGACTGAAGATGCATAAAGGACTTTATGTAAAATGTTACAAGCACTGAGAAAACAGTTTATTTTACATGCAACAGATGTCAAGTGAGCAGTTTTTGTGTTTTCTATTGCACAACTGCTGCAGCAGTGTAATTTTACAACTGAATCTAATTGTGATATAATACCAGCAAAGAGTGTAAGGCAGGAAGAGTGTTTTGTAACTGCTAAGTTTAATTCCTATGGCTGTGGCCAAAAGTGCACTCCACAGATCCTATTATATGTAAAGTTTTCCTTTTGGAGGGTTTTGTTGGCAGAGAGAGGAGATCCGCAGTTATTCACAGAAAATGCTTGGCACTTTGCAAAACAGTTCAAAGATGCATTCAAATAATAATGAATTCCAGAGTAGGATTCAGACCCACTATCAGACTCTAAGTAGTTTGAAGTGATATCTGCCATCCAGATGAAAAATACATTCCTGATTGAGAAGTGTTTGAATCGGGAGATTAGCAGTGGCAGCAAAACAAAACCTGAGATCTCTTTCTCCGTTATTGTCCTCACTCTTAGGGTCATTATCCTTCCCTTCTGGTTTTTTGTTTGCATATCATTAGGAGAAAAACTTTATGCCAGATTTCATCTCCAAAGTGTGAAGATAGTGTTACCCATTTGTTCAGCTTCTCTTAGGCTCTACTGGATAAATTCATTTTTTGTATTCAGATCCAGTCATGTGAGTGGAAGACCAGATGGATCTTACTACAAATCAAAAAAGTCTTGGTAACTGAAAGCTAAAATTATTAGGTGGGCTGAATGCTGAACATCTGTTGATGAAAATAACAGGTCCTTGTTCAATGTTTTTGACATTTTGTTCTCATATGAAATAGTGATGAAATTACAGATTGTGAAATAAACATATTTTTAATCCATTAAAGGCTTTAAAATGAAAAAAAAAGAATTATTTTTCAGAACAAAACTATGTGAAATAATGTCATCCTTTAACAGATAATGGACAAACAGATGACTTTCTTTACACGACAACTTTGCAGGAAAGAGATTAAAAGTCCCAAAGATTTTTGACATTATCCCTGATAAATGTTGTACACAAGAGTGTTTTTCTGTATTTGTATACAGTAAAATGGAGATGTCCTGAAATATAAATATTAGAAGGAAAATTCTGAGTCAGTATCAGGACCCCAAAGTTACATGAATCACATTTATTCCTTTAAAATGTAGATCTTCTCTTTGTGGGTACAGAGAAAGCACAAATCTTAAGCACAGATCTTTCACTGAAAAAATGAAGTATGAAACCTGATGTGAAAATTTGCAGTTAGTAGTGCCAGTTATCAAAAGTACCTGTTATCAAAAGGTAATCATAGAATCACAAGGAGAATGGGGGGGTGGGGAAATTCTTTACTGGAAGCCATCACTAATACAGTAAAAAATAAAAATTAGTTATTGTTTCCTTTGAATGCCAATGCAAACATGCAATATGTCAGTTAATATTAAACTACTGGTATAATCTTGTTTTAATTTAGTAGACTTGAGACTATGCAGCCACGTACTGGATCAGAGTTCCAGTGCAACACTAATCAGTGTAAAGCACCCACACAACTCTGCTGAATCATTCATCCTTACTTTATCAGTATTGTTCAGACCTCTACTCCTACACCCTCCCTTTGAACATCTTGTAGCAAACAGCTAATCCTCCCATCTCTCCTTGACTTCACAGGGAATTGTGTGTCTTCTGTTTACAGACAAGCTCAGCATCTTGCAGAATCAGCACCTTGATTTGGGGGGCTTAAACACAGAGCAAGACCTAGCAAGGCATTTTCTTTATCTTTTTTCCAAATAATCATTTAGAGATGTACAAGTGTTAGATAACTATTTTAGAAATGTTAATGGTGTTGAAGAATGTTTTATTTTTGTGGGAGTTGTATATCCAAAGTTCATGTCAAAAATTTTATTTCAGGATGTTGTGTGGATTGCCTACATATAAACTTCTTCATATGTTACTGGCTTTTTATTCTTCATAAATATATTTTTTGTCTTTTCCCACCCCTAAGATGATGTTGGAGCAATTCCAATAAAGCATTTTCCAAAACATGTTGCAGATTTACATGCAAGTAATGGTTTTTCTGAAGAATTTGAGGTATGGCTCTATGACGTCATCTTTCTTCTTAGCACATACAAATAATGTTAAGTTTAAATGCCTGGAAACAAAGAACAGGGCATTATATTCTGCCTTGGGCACCATTTTCTTGAATGGATGTAAATACAGCTGCTGTGAGCCCAGTAAGGCATTTATGTATAAAGACTAGGGAGATTTATAAAAGTTAACAGGGCTGGAATGCAAATGGGAGTGTTTATTACTGTGATAAAATACTGAATGATTGTGTGAAGAAACTATGCAAAGATAATGCAATGTCTATGGCTTATCAGATACAGTGATAGATCTAAAGCTTTACCAGTACTAACGACAATTGAATTTTGCAGAAGCTACCCACATTTTCTTGTTCCATTTACAGAGAAAATAAAATGGAATAATGAGTACACGTGGCAAGACTTCTGTTTAGCAAGGGAGCTAATGTAGTCTTCATATGTGGTAGTGAAAGATTTACAGTTCCTTTCCTAAAGTATATGGTTCATAAGAGGTATTTCAAAATGTTAAAATATACTCTCTAATCATATTGGGTTATTATCACCATATGTAACTAATGAACTTCATTGTTTTTCACACTCATGTACTGCAATAATTTTAAAGATAGATATGTTCTAACTTACATAAACATTAAAAACTCAAATACTGTAATTAAAGTTATTAATAATTATTTTACAGGACATTTCTAAGAAAAACAGTCAGATGGGATAGACACAAGTTTTTTAATTGATCTATATTAATTTAAATATGATTGTAGTATTCCTGCTGCAAAAACAATAATGAAAGTAAAAAATTCATAGTTTTGCATATTTTGGGTTTCCCTCTGTGTCACCAGCCAATGCACTGTGATCTAATGGACCAAGAATTTCATGTCCTTCATGTAACCTTCTTCATCAGCATTTCTTCTTCAATTCATTTAACATGTAGAACATCCATTTGATTGTTGGACCAAACTTGTAAATACTTGTGAATGTCCAGTACATATTCATTTATTACCCGTGTGCATACGCATTGGTGGGACTGGGCTCCAGCTAGACTAGCTATTAATAAGAGCAGATGTTGAAGGACAGTGCATAAATACAATGGCTACAAAGTTCTTTCACCATTAGTGGGTACAGCAATACAGAAATCAGATTGTTCATCCTAAATTGATCTTTTCCTACAATTGTACTTTTCCTAAACGACAACAGTGATCCAAAGACCAAATATACTACATCTCATTGAACTACAGCTGCATGATCTGAAATATTTCATGCTAATCTTAACTATCACCAAACCCTCTCCCCCAATATCAGTGTCTTCATCATATCTTGAAGATCCTTTTTGGCTTTACAGACTAGCCCAGAATTAGTGTCCTGTTCTTTTTCCTACTGATGAAGAACTTACAAGATTGGGAAAAACTGAATACAGTCATTGTCTTTGCAGAGTTAACATACTTTTGAAGAGTACAGGGGTGGTTCAGGTTTTGGGGGTTTTTCAATTTTTTTTTAATATTCCTATTTAAAAAACTCATTTAAAATCTAGTGTTTAGACTGGTAACTGCTTTTCATATATATATTTGAACAGTTGAAGGTGATTGATACTAAAAGAAATTATCAAAAGTGTTGGGAAACAGTATTTTTTGTGATGACAACTTATTTGTACTTAATAGTGTGGACTTTATAAATGCTTGAGTTTCCTGTCAGCTAAAGTAATCTGTAAAATAAAATAATTTTGTGAATCTTTTAGACTTTGTGCCTGTCTCTCTCTTTATAAAATTGTTGACTTCATTGCGAAACTGCTGGCAGACTGCATGAGGGCTGTATGTAACTCTGTCCTTCACCAGAGTACCATGGGGCTGACAGAGCAGCACTCAGTCCTGATTCAATGAATGTTTTCCATCTGAATGCAAAGAGAGCAAAAGCATTCCACAGAGAGACTAATGCAGTTATAAGGATGAAGAGAGAATCCAATGCAAGTGAAATATATAGATAATCTGGCTAAAGTCTATGATGTTGCTCATATGTATAAGCCATATGTATATACTGGCCTAAGGTATAAGATCAAAGACAGGACAAGAGATCCCAGAATTTTAACTGGAAAATTACCTGTTGCTTTCTTTAGGACTTATGTCAATATATTCAGTTTTGTTGTTATTATGGAGATATATATTGCATGACCATAACTGTTTTCCATATAGTAATTGTAATTTATATAAACATCCATTTGTTCTGTGCTGTGGAATTTGATTTTTTTTACTTTTTTTGCATTCATTCCCTCATTAGACACTGAAAGAGTTTTATCAGGTAAGGAATTATTTCACTGCATTTTTATTTTTTTTAGCAATGAAGTAGTTGTAAAATATCATAGATAATCGGGTATAAGGTTGTGGTTCTTTTCATTCTTGCTTGTATTCTTGTATTTTAAGATATTTTATGTATTGTAATAAATATTAAAGCATGACATACTTTTTTTTTTCAGGAAATCCAGAGCTGTACTGTAGATCTAGGTATTACATCAGACAGCTCTAATCACCCCGACAACAAGAATAAGAATCGATACATAAATATTGTTGCATGTAAGTAAAGGCATCACTTGGTGTTTTGTTAAATAAATAATTTTAGACAAGTATAGATTTATATGTTATTAGAGGGAGGAAAAATACCTCTTACACTTAAAGGTCCAGCTCCTCTTTAGCAAAGCACTTGGAGACGAGTAGCATGAGATTTCACTTCTCTTCAAGTTAGTCCTCTGACATTCTGCTGCTTTGATGAGCATGTGTTAGCAAGACATATTTGTGTCTTCTGCAGTGACCCAAAGGGAGTTGAGGCGTTTCATTATAATGCCATTATAAAGGCAAAGAAGCTGTGTTTTGATTACCAAAATTAATCCATCTTTGATCTAGAATCCTCTTTAGGGGCTTCACAATCCCTGGATATATTTACTGTCACATATAAACATAAATGTACTGGCTTTATGTTGTATTGTGCCCTGCAGCAATGTATTAGAACAGCTTCATTAGCTACACATGTTTTCTCATTGCATCACTCCCAGATTTTTCTTCTCAGAAACACATCTATTCCATTTTGTTAATCTCTCTTTTGATCATTTTGGTAGCTCAAAATATTTTTTAACACTCTATAGCATTTCAACTTTGTTCTGATTCCAAGAAGCTTTAATTAAATATATCTTCAGCATTCAACATCACTAGAGCTTAATAGGGAGTGAAAGTCAGCACCTATGGCAGAAGACAATGTAAACCAGCAGCAAGAAATCCCATTCCACCTGGCTAAAGATACTTCTAGAGGGACAAAACCTCAGGGATTTTCCTCTGCCACTATGTTTATAGCTGACTGTACAAAAGGTGCCAGCCCAGTGACGTTTTTGTCAAAGACAGTGCATAGGTAGCTTAGGGCAGCTGAAGTAGCAAGAATTGTCCTCTATAACTGACCCAGGTCTAGTTCTCACAATCAGTGCAAGCTGCAGACTCACCCTGAGGTAGCCACTGCTGACACTCTTCTGCTGACCAGCGTTTTCAAGGTCCCATTGCTCTCCAGTGTCAGTTCTTTTAACTTGGAATTAATGTGCCTCAACACTGATGCCTCCTCATTTTGAGACATCCCACTCTTCAGATTTGGCAGTCATGACACAGTACTTAGGGAACACTCATACACCTTGACAAGCAGCAGCTATACACTGTAAGGGAAGTATGTCACAGTGCCTAATGACCCAAGGTGCTGCTCTTCACGCAACTAGATTCTGAATCCCTTCAAACTTTGCATTCATTAGATTATTTTTCTACAAACTAAAACTTTGAATCTGATTCATACCTAAGCAGAGGATGTTTGCATATGTGATTGTTACTGTATTAATCTTATGTGTTGTAAAAATATATTTCAATATTTTTAACGGCAGTTCTTGTGGAAAGAATATAATTCTTAGAGAAAACTGCTTATTTTCTCCCCTTTTTTACTACAGATGATCATACTAGGGTTAAATTAGCACAGCTTGCAGAAAAGGATGGAAAACTGACTGATTATATTAATGCCAACTACGTTGATGTAAGTGCCTTTATCTATCTGCTGGCCTATTTGTTTGTCACCTTTTTCTGTTAAAAAAAATATGTATAGAGATGAATAGATGTAGTTTTTAAAAAAATAGCATGATATTACAGATTTTGTTGAAAAAAATTCATGGTTCAAGTTAAGACTCCAAAGTTAAAGCATGGGTAAAATTCCAATTCTTTCTTGAATCCGTCTTGATATTGTAGCAGCTGTAGCTCAGTGAAGGGCATTTTGAAACAAAAAATCTTCTGTCACCTATGAGTCATTTTAGAAGTATTTCTCATCTGAATGGTTAATTCTTCTGTCTGAGATAATCTCATGAGAGGAAGATGCCATTTGGCTGAGAGCCTCACCAAGGTACCATTACCAATTTTTGCTACCTAATTAATGGTCTTGATTCATTTTTTAAACCACTGTCATAACAGATATCTCATAATCACTATCATGTCAACGTTCTGCCAGAACATGGACAATTAAACATGTATATTCTATTGTTAGAATGATAAAGGTCAGCATAACAGTTGTATTCGTATGTCATCTGGTACCACAGTGTTTCTATGATTTGGATAGTTACAAATTTAAAAGTGCTTAAAAGCTTCTGAGAGTCTTTCAAAATAGTTACATAAAATGTCATGTACTCCTCCCAACATCGTTTTGCTTGTGGACAGTGATTGACAAGCGTCATTTGTTGTATTTCAATTTAGGGCTACAACAAGCCAAAAGCCTACATTGCAGCTCAAGGGCCACTAAAATCAACAGCAGAAGATTTCTGGAGAATGATATGGGAACATAACGTAGAAGTTATTGTGATGATAACTAATCTCGTTGAGAAAGGAAGGGTATAAGTACCTTTATCTATTATTTATTTCTCTGATGTTGATAGATCTACCTGTAGCAAACTTCTGTCTCTCTTTTAAAAATCTGGTTTAGGCATTTATTGAGCAAATAGCAATAGTTTGCAGTAGTTGCTTGTGCTAGATTTGTGTATACAGAAGTATAAAGTTGAGAATTTGTAGTATGAAACTAAAGAAAAGATTCAATAAGTCTTGAAAATACCATGTTTTACTACAAAAAAAAGTCTTATACTGTAAAAAAGGCATCTTATAAATAATATGCGTGGACAAACTGTGGACCTCATGCCACATTCTGACAGCAATCTGCTCGCCATCATGCACTTTCTCAAGGTTACCTTGGACCCTGAGACAGATCCTGGAAAGAAGAACACAGTTCAGGTGAACTTTAGTGGATATTCACTATCAGCTCCCTGTTAACATCCAGTGGGACCCACAGTTTGTTTCCTACTACATGAGTAGATACACATTTGTCCAGTGAGGCAAAATGAGGTCAAATCCCATCACTGGGTGTGTGTTTCTCTGGTTATGAGATGGGAGTATATATGTACCCTGGCGTCACATTAGGAGACATTGCATCACACACATGCCAAACACTGGCAGCAATGCCTAAAAAGAAGGTAAATCTTGTCATACAACCTATAAAGCATCTCTCAGATTATGCACACACAGCAGATGCAGACAAGGGCTGCACTGAGAGTACAACTTCATTTATAGCACCATGCCATAAACATGCACTCTTCTGTATGACTACCCGTCCAAAATGCTGAACATCACATTTCTCTACTGTATATTCTGACCATACACAGGCTCACCCTCACCCTCACTGATCAGGTACAAATATACTCTGCCCGTACGATAAGCTAATCAGAAGCCACATACAACTCTACTGACTTGAATGTTTTCTATTTTTCCTATAGCACATGTTATTTTCCTTAGTTTTTAGTGTCTATAGAATGGCAAGTTCCACAGTATTAGAGCCCTTTAATTCTCGTATGATTTAAACTTTTCTCTTTTTTTGAGTATTCCAAATAAAGAGCATCTTTGCACAGCCATCTCTCTTTACAACAATAAATAAATACATTATTTGCTCTGCACAGGAGGTCATGTCTATTATAAATTGGGTATATTGAGAGTCCCTGGTTGGTTTTGTGCTTGACTGTGCTTGACTTAAATGTGAACATTTCAGGTTGCTAGTTTGACATTTTGCTTTCTTTTTCTCTGTTTTTCATTTGCTTTCTAACAGAGAAAATGTGACCAGTACTGGCCTGCTGAAGGTAGTGAAGAATATGGGAACTTCTTGGTTACTCAGAAAAGTGTTCATGTACTTGCCTATTACACTGTGAGGAATTTCACTCTTAGAAACACAAAGATCAAAAAGGTTTGTGGCATCCTGAAAACATAAGTGGGCAAAAGGAAGCGTCAAAAGTTGCTCAGAATGTTTTAAAGCAGCTGGCAGGTCTTTTCTGCTGTATATGTAAGGCCTAATCCTGTAGGTCTCAGCCAGCCACGATGCTTGCCAGCTTCAGTTAATTTGACCACATGAACAAACTGTTAAAACACTAGCGTGTACTACTGGTGTGATGTAGGATCATCAGGGAGAAAGCAGTGATCACATTGGAGAGCTGATGTGGACTTTGCCTGGCTGGTTTATACAGCTGGTTTTTATAGCAGGATTATGCATTTGCAGAAAGAGAACAGCTAGAAGAAAATGTGGTATGAGTTGAATTATCCACCTCTGCTCTCTATTTTCCTTTTTAAGGACAGGTGAAATCGTACCTTGTTTTATTGCTATCAGAACCAGCATAATCACAGCTCAGCAGTGTGATATTGGTTACTTTGAGGGGGATTCTGAAAACTTAATATATTCCACCCACAGAAATGCCTGAGATATCTAGTCTCTCACTCTCCCTGTTTAATTAATGCGTAATGTGCAGTATCTACTATCAATTTATTTATTCTGCCTATTTTAGGAACCAATCTTTGAATGAGATGACCTGCTTTCTGAAGGCATCCCTGCCTCTGAGTTGCCACTGAGGGAGGGAGCCTTCACAAGGCTACTTGCCTTCTGATCGCTAAAGCTGAGTGAGATGAATCCTACTCCTTCTGTTCACCCAACAGAGGAGCAAAGTGGCAGAAAGAGCTGGTAATTCTTAAGAGCAGCTGTAATTTGTTATCCCTCCAGTGCTCTTAATCCTTAATCTTCCTCTATGGCTTTCTAAGGGACAGAGCCGGATCATTTTTCCACTCTGTGGGCAAGCTGATGGGTCAGAAGCACTGGCCCTTCCTCTCCTCTTTGAAAACTGGACAACTCAGAGGCAGGTGGCATGCTTTTATCTAAACAGGGACACTTCCAGTTGAACAACTATCAGGTATGGGAATAAAATAATGAAGATGTGGGCTGCTTACATATGGAATTATTTTTCTGTTGCAGGGTTCCCAGAAAGGGAGGTCTAGTGGACGCGTAGTAACTCAGTACCATTATACCCAGTGGCCTGACATGGGCGTTCCAGAGTATACATTGCCTGTTCTCACCTTCGTGCGGAAGGCATCGCATGCGAAGCGCCACGCTGTCGGGCCTGTTGTGGTTCATTGCAGGTGTGGTTTTTACTGCTGCAAGGTTCACTCCACTTTTGCTTTGCAGAAATAAAGAATTTTCCAGTGGTGGGCTAAGCAAAATTTCACTCTTGCAATTTAACAATTCCTGATGGAGTAAAATTAGTTTCTTAGCTGATATTTCTCTCCTTGGTAAGGCAAATTAATCAACTGTCTGTGCCACTTCTATAAATATCCATTAACAAGATGAGGCTGCTCTGCACTGTGTTCTCTTTTTTTGCAAAAATGCTTTTCCTTTTACTTTTCTGCACATTTCTATAGTGCTCTCATGAATGTATGAACTTACCAAATACATATGTAGCAATAATTGTTTCATTTCTGCAAATACATTGTTAGGATGCTATTGGCTCATGCCTTCTTTGGTGTAGGGATACTCTGTAATCCTAAAGGAGCTCTGTCCACAAGAGAAGACTCACTCTCTTCCTGGCTGACCTACAACTCTGCTGTTTTTAACATTACTCTGGGTTGTAGCAGTCATTTGCAATGGAGGAACGTTCTGGGGAGTGGTTTGAGCTCTGCATGTGCTGCAGTATGCAGGCAGGTATTCTGTCAGTGTTCACTAAAACTAGCAGCTCAGGGAGGTTTGGTTAAAAAGGGCTAGTAGGGCCTGCAATGACTTCACAAAGCCCATGAAGGACCGGGTTATTGAAAAATATATAAGCAGGTTCTGGTTTTCCACTGTAGTACCTCACCTTTGATGGAACATTTGGAAAGAGAACCTCCTCATGAATTCTGTCCTTCTGGAGCTGACTCTGAGGAAGCCAACAGGTAAAGTTGCCTCACAAATGCTGCAAATGAAGATATTTTATTTGTGGGATGATCTAATCTGACTGAAATCTGTTTTTAGCTTGGAAAATGAAAATTCCACATTTTGTTGTTCTATTGCTACCTACATCTGACCTATTCATGAGAAATTCAAAATAGCCCATAATGTCAAGTCTGATATTGCTGAAAGAATAGCAATACATTATGACTCATTTAAATTGAGTTTTTAAAAAGTGAACATTGGTAAGTTGTGTGGCTTCGGTCAGACCTCTCCACTGGGTCATAGGTATAAATTCACCATCTGTAGGCAATTAGCTTTTAGCTAACCTGATCCCATGCACCGTGGAATTTCAAAGGAGTCGTCTCATATTAAAAATGTAACTTTTTTTTATCTTTACAGGCTATATGGAAGACACAGTTGATGAACTTCATAACTTATTTTACCTATTTTTCTGTTTTGGTACTTTTCATGTTTTGTCTTTGGTAATAAGTACAGATGGTATCTGGTGATCTTCTTTGTCTCTAAGAGTGTATTAATAACCTGGACCTTCCAGTTTCATATAACATTTGTTTAGACAATTTATTACAGCAATCTGAGCTCACACTACTTATGCTCAGTGCCCCACCTGTGAAAAAAATGGGATGACTGAATTAGCATGTATGGACTGAACTTGGACCTGCCTGTAAGGGACCATGCAGACCCAGCACAGTGTCGTCTCTCAAGTTACATATAACAGTACACATAATGCTCATTCGTAATTTAGAAGGGAATTACAATCAACTAATTCCTGTATATGACTAGATAACAAAAACCAACCTCTTGACCTTGTATTTCCTACCCAGATATTTTACGAAAGAAAAAGTTGGGGTTTAATCTTATGATACAACTGGGTTTATGCTAAATTAATCAGAGTTCATAACAGGAATTAGTTTAATTAATGATTTTTCCTCCATTTTACCTTTTTAAGAAGGGTTTCAACCATTGTTTGCCATCTTAGCTGTACCTGAAGAGTGCTAAGCTTTCTGCTTTTACAGATGCACTCTCAGCAGCGCTTCCATTCCATGAGGTTTTCCTTGTCCAGAAATCTATCTCTGTAATGGGTGGCATAATGCAACTTTCCCTTTAAAGTGGGATTGCAACACAGAAGAATTTGAGCACATTAACAGCCCAAATGTTGACAAATGCCACACTTTCTAGGTATACTTGATAAAGTATCCTGAGGAATATCAGAGGCCTGAAAACTGCAGACCTGCAGGAAACCCTTTAGTTCTATTCCAACTGATAGTTTAAAAATCATTTGAGAAAATCTTTAGATCTATTCTTGCACAGAAAAAAAAATTATTATCAGCCTTGAAGTTTTAACAAAGTATACATATAGCAAAGTAAATTCATTTGTAGAGGAAAATCTTCCCTATGCAGCAGTTTGTTGAAAAAGCTTGTTTGTTATAAGGAACAATTCTTTCCATTAGTGTTTTACCTCAGGCTCAAGATAATTTTTGTGTTTTATAGTGCTGGTGTTGGAAGGACAGGCACATACATAGTGTTAGACAGCATGCTGCAACAAATTCAGCACGAAGGGACAGTCAACATATTTGGATTCTTAAAACACATACGTACCCAAAGAAACTACTTGGTGCAGACTGAGGTAAGAATAAAATATAAACAGCATGAGACTATTACAAACTATTTCTGTTTGCAGGAGGAGAAATGATGCAGTCCTCTTTTTGGCACCATCAGACAGAGTGGCAATGAGTCACCAGACTGGATTTTCCCTTTTGCTTCCTGTGGTTTTATAGAGACATCCTTCTAGGCTCATTTAGACCAATGCACTAGAAATTGCCTTTCTGTGGGCTCTTGTCTGTTTGTTAGGGACAACTCAGAAGGAAGTCTGTATAAATCATGGTTCTTGCAGTAGTGCTTTCTTGGCGGAACTTGCATTTTTGTCATGGAGTTTTTTTCAGGAAACACCATTGTCAGGTTTTTGGATCTTCACTGAACTTCATCAGTTTGTGTTAGGCAATAAAACCTAGGGAAAAAGCTGTTTCAGGCAGAAAATTATCCATAGATGCTTTAAACTGGATATTATATATAAAATAATGTAATACCCAGAGAAAACAGCAAGGGCAACAGCAGGGCATTTGATCATCTATGTCACGTTTCAAGAATAGGTAGTTAGATTCCTCAGGAATTAGGAGTAGGAATGGCTTTAAAATTTGACTGAAGGCTATGCTTGCATTTTTAACTGTATCCTGCTAACATGAGATATCATCGGTAGTGGGGATTTGGTATTTATATATATAGCAACTGTAATTGTCAGTTGTGCTTGTAAATGTATACTGTCACTGCAAAGAGACAGCCTTTGCTGTAGGAGATACTGTTTAAGAAAACCCCTCTGTGAAGAAACACTGACCATATCGGAAGTGGCAGCTTGACCAGAGGTAATGAGGGGAATCTGAAAAGATTGGGAGTTCACGTTTGGTTTTCTTCTCCTAGGAGCAATATATCTTCATTCACGATGCATTGGTCGAAGCGATACTCAGTAAAGAGACAGAAGTCCTTGAGACTCACATTCATGCCTATGTTAATGCTCTCTTGATACCTGGACCAACAGGAAAGACCAGACTAGAGAAACAATTCAAGGTGAGCTCTCTGAGATAGTAACAGGAAAATATTTATGTTTGCAAACTTGAATGACTTAAAAGTAGGTATCTCAACACAACTTCCATTAGCTTTCTCAACCTAAAATTTAACTGCTGAGCCTAAACTCAGGTTAACTTAACAAATGCATACAGTCCATTTGGACATAAGAATTATTTGTGTACTCTTAAACAAGGAATCCACAAAAAACCCCAAACAAACAAACCAAAAAAAAGAGCATGAGAAATAGGGCAGTAAGTAGATAAGTAGATTTTGGAAAATCTAACTGCATGCCTTTGCAGGAAGATCTCAAAGGTAAAACAGCAGTCTGGAAAGATGTCATTCTGGCAATAATGTCTTGTGCTATGTTGATCAATCAATGTATTCCCCTCAAGTGTACAACACTTGAGAAGACAGACTCCATCTTCAAAGACATGTTTATCAATCTAGGGTACAAAAATCATTTGAACTGCTAAGAATAGTGAAGAAAAAAGTAATCTGATTACTTGCTAAGTAGTTTAACCAGATAACTAGATACGTAAAGTTGAGAGACAGCAAGCCTGCAGTACATGCAGGGGTTTCTGTTTAATGCAGCTTATGAAAAAATGGATTTTGTACAGTTATCTCATTTCTTTTATATTTCATTGTTTCAGCTATTGAGCCAGTCTAACACACAGCAGTGTGATTATTCAACTGCACTCAAACAGTGTAACAGAGAAAAGAACCGAACTTCATCTATCATTCCTGGTAAGCTTCTTCAAATTGACTTCTCTGGGTGGCAATATGTTTACGAACTTTGTGTGTCAAACCTTTAAATGCTCCTCACCTCAACAAGAACTACATTGGCGTGGAACAATGTGCTGTAAAGTACTTATAGTGAAGAACTGATTTAAGAATTACACATAAGGAAACAAAATAGGTGGCTGGATAGCACTTCAATGGTGATGATTGAGGATTATTATTACTGTGAGATATGTGAGATAAATGATATAATAAGAGTCATTGCAACACACTAATTCATAACTTTTTTTTACAGTGGAAAGATCTAGAGTGGGTATCTCATCACTGTCTGGTGAAGGGACAGACTACATCAATGCTTCCTATATTATGGTAAGTCAGGTAACATATTGGTGAAAAACTATGCATATCTGTTTTCAGAGCCACCATGTGTCTGAATTAGGGTGGCCCAATCCTGATTTTGAAAGCTCCTTTCTCTCATTATTCACTCTGGCTGAAAGAGTCACTTCCCCCAGGAAGTATTATTACCATTATTACTGATTTTAAGTTTGGTTAAGTGCATTGCAGTTTAACCATCTGTAGAAATAGAAATCCCATCATAGTTTCAAAAACTGGTAAAGCTAGATGCCACCTATGGATGGATCTTTTGTGATTAACTAAAAGTATTAACTAACAGGTTATTTTTTAATGGCTATGCTATAGTTTGCCTTTCTACCTGCTCATCTTACAGAGCTTTTGCAACTGGCATAGCCCAAGACAATATAGCTCATCAGCTTTCCATTATCTTTTTGTTCTCTGGAATTTCTTCAACTTTTTTCCCCTTCATTTGCTGAGAGGGAAGGGTTAATACCTCCTGGACATTCAGGAAAGAGATGAGAATGCTCTCTGCAGTAGTATATGTACGTGATCCTTCATCAGGTGCATTAGTGAAAAGAAAAGCTCATTTGTGGTAAGAAGTTCATTTGAGACATCCGTACAAATTAAGAAACTGCTTGGAATTTTTGCAGATCTGTCAAGTATTCTTATATTCATTTCAGGCCATCAACTCCTCTAGAATTCTGAATAATGTATTTTTATTCTGAGTTGGCTTTTTGAGTCTCCTCTGATCTCTTTTGTCCCTTTTTTTTTTGTAATTTTTTTCTAAGTTTTAAAAATTATTTCAGTGTAATTGAATTTATTCTTTTCACATGGAAAACACTTCAGTGAAAGTTTTATATTTCTCTAGTATTTGCAGGAAGCCAAAGAAGACGCAACTGTGTGATGTATTTTGTAGGCTTTTGGCTTTATTCATTAGAAGCTTCCTTTAATCATTAATAGTTGGGCATCAATTCTGAGTCCACTGATTTTTATTTTTTTTTTTGCAGGGTTATTATCAGAGTAATGAATTCATTATTACCCAGCATCCCTTACTACACACTATCAAGGATTTCTGGAGAATGATATGGGACCATAATGCCCAGCTAATAGTCATGCTTCCTGATAGCCAGAATATGGTGAGTTTTGTGGCTGATAGTGAAGAGTTTTATGTATGAATTTTACTAGCATTACCATTTTGAAATATGTAGGACATGAGAAAACACCTTGGGTTTTGCAAAAAACAATTAAAAAATAATAATACCAAACTGAGTGTAAAATCCCCAAATTATCTAGCAGAGATCTAGGGATCCTTATCTGGGCAGGTTGTGAGTGGAGTGAGAAAGTATTTAATCATTCCTGTAGAATTTATGAAAAGAGGTAAACAATAGAAGTGACCATTATACAAGGTTAGTTGTTGCTCCAGGACTTTTACTTCAGACGTAGTAGGACTTCTTCAGCCCTAGGTAAGGGCAGAACTGTGGGGTCATTCCTTGCAGACAGCAGCTGATGAGACCTGGGCAGAGCCAGGAACAGTGGTGGCCAAGCATTCCCTCACATATAAAAGAAGCTCCTGGGTATCACAAGTGGCCAGGAGTGCTGGCAGCAGCATGGGCACACAGGGCATAGGGCATCAGTTTGTGCAGAAGAGTGTGCAGGAAGGGCACTGAAATCCTGCCAGCTCGACCAGGGAGCAGTTGTACCCACCCAGCAGACAGCTGAGGCCTCCCTGAGCTCTACATCCACCATGACCAGAATCCTACTCCCCCTCCCTGAAACACATCCAACAGGACAACAGGATACATGGCATGGAGGATTCCCTATCCATCTGACCATTTTGGTCATTGAAATTATTATAGGATTTTCTTAAAAAAAAAAACTTTCTTCATTATTTTTGTTGTCAACAGAAAGGATGCTCTCATGAGAACTTCTTTCTGCACTTTCAGATAATCCCAAGACCACTCAAGTGCTGCCTGCAGGCTCCTATGTTACACTACACCAGCTAAGTTTATCCTGTGGCCAGGGCCTGTGCACAGCACAGTACAGCACAGCCTGGAGGCCAGGCTGGATGCATGGCACAATGTAACACAGCAGGTTGACTGCTGTGTGGATCCATGGGGTACAGTGGTCTTTGGTCAGCATCATTACAGAGATGTCTGAAAACTATCACTTGCCATAATTGTGATCCCACTCAAGTTTTGATTTGTCAATGTAAATCTAGCTGGCTGAATTGATTATATACATGACGCAGTATTTATTATGTTGGATTTCTGTATTTTAAGAGCTCAACATTACTTACTTTTATGTCTTTTTTTTTTCCTTTGGAGGCTGAAGATGAATTTGTATACTGGCCAAACAAAGACGAGCCTATAAACTGTGAGAGTTTCAAAGTCACTATGATTGCTGAAGAACACAAGTGTCTGTCTAATGAGGAGAAGCTCATAATCCAAGACTTTATTTTAGAAGCTACACAGGTAACACTGTCATAAACATACAACTATATAACTCAGGACTTGATTTGCTAAAGATAATTCCTACATTTTGTTACATTGTCTATGGTAAACGATTGATAAAAATCCATGCCCTAGAAATACCCAGGGAGGGAGTAACTTCTGTAGGTAATATGATGATGGGGGGAATAGGGATTCCAACTTCCATAGCGTTGGGATTCTGTATCTGAAGGCTGGAGCCAGTCTGGACTAGGGTGAAAGAAAAGAATAAAGACAGTATTTTACAAAATTGATTTATGGTTGTTTGTTTTGGTGGTTTTTTTCACTCATTTAGGATGACTATGTACTTGAAGTGAGGCATTTTCAGTGTCCGAAATGGCCAAATCCTGATAGTCCTATTAGTAAAACTTTTGAACTGATCAGCATCATCAAAGAGGAAACTTCCAACCGGGATGGACCCATGATTGTACATGATGAGTAAGAACTGCAGCTTTCTTGTTTGTTTTGATATTTTTCTGTAGAGCCATCATTTCACCTCATTTAATGTGAAAGCTGCTGAAACAAGTCACAAAGTCTACACTTAACAGTAGTGCTGCTGCTTCTGTTTCAGCTGCATCAAAAAAAGAAATGCTTTTATTTTATCATACTTCATTTCAAATTTATCATTTTCATACCCTGGATGGTTATCAAGTAGGACACTGGAGAGGAAATCAGTCAGCACTTCATTTTATGTTGCTGAAAGAAGATTGTTTAGATGAGGCACCTTGCCCTTCTCCAGCTGTTCAAAAATGGCCGAAAATAATTAAATATTGAAATACGGAAGGACCCAAGGCCTTCAAGATTTGGTTGGTAGAGGACCGTAGGGAAATAACTCTAAGCAGTTGTAGCCAGGTGCCTTGAAAGTTTTGTGAAGCCATTGCTGGGCAGACCTAATATAGAAATTGCAAAGGTCACATGAACAAAATTCATCCTGTCAGTTTACCCTGGATTTTGTATTTTCTCCAGCTGTAAAACTTGATCCAGTTTATTGAGATTTTTGTTTTGTTTTGTTCTGTTTTACTTTACAAAGGCATGGAGGGGTGACAGCAGGCACTTTCTGTGCATTAACAACTCTGATGCATCAACTGGAAAATGAGAATTCAGTGGATGTTTACCATGTAGCGAAAATGATAAATTTGATGAGACCTGGAATCTTTACAGACATTGTAAGTAATAAGCAAAATATACGCTTTTTTTTAATCTGTGTGTGACATTATTAGCATGCTTACATCTTAGAGCAACATTACTAAACCACTGGCATATTAGCTACTGCATGAGTTAATCAAAACTGTCTTCAGAGGTGCTATAGTGGGCCTGATGTCTATTCCAAAACAAAGAATTACCTGTGAAAACCTGTCTTGTGGTTATCAGGTGGTCATATTCAAAATGTGCAGAGCTGCTATCATCATCACAAAATCTGCATTATGTCATGTACATTAAAGTTTTAATTCATCAGGAATAAATCTGTGGTCCAAGTAGACCCTCAAGAAGTTGCCTTGATTTTCCATGTCAGGATGGACTTTGATCTTTCATGATCTGTTGAATGGTCACTTGACAGCATTGTCATCGTGCTTGCAGAAAGAAAAACAGTTATGAAATATATATATAATACAGTATAATAAATAAGAATTACTTGCTAAGACAGTGTTCTACAAATAAAAATTCATCATAGAAATGAAAATTATGAACCCTGCCCCTTTGGTTGTATCATTACACATCTGACTGCTAGAGCTACAAATGAGCGTAATAAGGAGAACACTTTTAGAGTGAAATGTTAGAGTTCATATTATCAAATTTTGGACAGCAAAAACAGGACATGACACAGGATTGACAGATGTGTCCGCCCCTTGCTTTGCCTGGGCAGCCCAGACTGAGGAGACCGTCAGACAGTGGAGTCAAAGTGAAACTCTTCCCACCTTAGCAGAACCATCAGGATCTTTCACTCCCCTTGCCCCAGGATCCTCTAGCAAATACCTAGGCCCTTTATCTCAGAATTTCAGGTTCTCTTACCACAGATTTTCAAATCTGTGGCTCCTTCTATCCCTTAGCTCTTAGCCCAAGCTAATAGTTCAGACTCCAAACCCCACTCTATTTAGTTTGTCTTACTGTTCCTCACTCCTTCCATCACAGAAATTCTTCATCCTTATATATCCATCCTAGAACCCAAAATACTTCTCTGCCTTTTCAGAGTATCCACTGTCAGCAGAGCTTTGCTCTGTGCCTGCTTTCTCTGCACAGAGCATCCCAACTCTTTCCTCTTTCCCAGCCCACACTGCAATTCAGCTGGCTTTTGGCAATCCCCATTTCCCATGCACCCAGCTGAGACCCTCTGCCCCTTTTTGGGCAGTGGCCTCCTTCCCACAAGACGAATCTTCCCACAAGAGTCTTGTCTGTCTTTCTACCTCCTGTTCCTGGCAAGGTCTTCAAAAGCATGAACAGTAACTGCAAGCACCAAAAAGAGGAAAAAAAGAAATCTTCCTGGATAGAATTCAGATGACAAAAAATTAGAAAAAAAAGCCAACAGACAAACAGTAGCTGTAATTCTGACCCCAGATTTGCAATTGACTTCAACAAGGATCGGTTTCAGCATACAATATTTCTTTAAAAGTACAGCTTTCTCCCCTAGCCATACTGTGTTCCCTAATGTCGTGCTTTACATTGTGTACGGGGGGAGCCATTAGTCAGAAAATCAATAAAGCTGCTAAGTAAGTAGCAATAAATTGTGGAGCACAGCACATTAACAGACTGACAGAGCAGCTGTTAATTAATATTGAATAACAGTGTTACAAGACAACTTTTCCTGACTCTATCCTCTTTTCTTCTCCAGGAACAGTACCAGTTTCTGTACAAAGCTATTCTCAGCCTTGTTAGCACAAGGCAAGAAGAAAACCCTTCAGCATCTATGGACAGTAATGGCTCAGCTTTACCCGATGGAAATGCAGCTGAAAGTTTAGAATCTTTAGTTTAATTAACACATCAAATTAAACATTCACATCACTACATCACTGGAGTTTACCATTATTATTTTCAGTTTTATACTTTGGGTGGGGAAAATCTGTCCAGTCTCTCTCTCTGTACTCAGATCCCAACCGTTGCTCAAACCAAGTCATTTCTGTTACACGACTTTACTGTGGAACTTTTATCATTAACAATGTGTGCCTTTTCTTGAAAGATTTCTTGTAATACATTGTTACATCTGGACTAACTTGATTGACTTTTACAGTGTTTCTAAGAATTGAATTGTGGTGTTTTTTTCAGTATTAGTTTTTTGATTTATCTGGCTTTACTTTTAACTTAAAATTACAATATTTATAGATGTTAGGGAATCCTCAATTACAAACATGTAATGGGTTTAGTATTTGATTTATC
This sequence comes from Campylorhamphus procurvoides, assembly GCA_013396655.1. NCBI lineage: Eukaryota > Metazoa > Chordata > Aves > Passeriformes > Dendrocolaptidae > Campylorhamphus > Campylorhamphus procurvoides. Next base: position 170,422 of record WBMV01009431.1, read on the forward strand.
TGCTGTATTTATAACAATTTACATTTGCTAGAAATATAACTTTTAATATAGTAGAATGTAAATAAAATACTGTTCTACTTAACATTCAACATTTTAAGACTTCAATTAGACATTTAGAATAGTAATCCGATACTTACTGTAAATACTGCTACTTCTGTAGTGATCCTTGGACCAAATTTATATTTATAATTGTAGATTTTTATATTTTACTACAGAGTCAGTTTTCTAGTTCTGTGTAATTGCCTTGTTAAAATGATGTAGTCAGAATGTTTTTATTTTAACAAAGTCTTCTGATATATAATTGTGCATCTTAAGCAATTTACCTTCATATAGCTGCATGTGATTTTAACTTTTTCTGGGAACTAGAAATCACTTCTTTTGAAATGAGAAGTTTTTATGAGAATAACACTGTACTTGGCATTGTTAAATTGTTTTTACCTATGGCATTGAAAAAAATAAATATAAATATTCCAGTCTGTGCTGAGCAGTCTTCCACATACAGTACAGTCCACTGTACTTCCACACAGTCTTCACTGTCATGTAGGAGAACTTTGACTTACAAGAATAAAGACTTAAGGCTGACCTGCAAATGGCTGCTCTTCCCATGGAATCTGAGAGTTCAGGAGACATTTATGGAAATCTTTTATATTATTTAATCTCTGCTCCACTCCCACCTTTATCCACAGTGTCCATATTCACTCCTTTTTTGGCCTTTCCTTGCACATCTCCCACTCTGGTCATCCACAGGCTAATGGGCTATCCCAGGCCTCTGAAATGCTTTACTGCCCCCTCTCAAGGCTTCTGCATGCTGGCTTTGCTTCAGATCATTCATTCAACTGCTGAGCTCTTTGCTGCCTCCTTTGGCAAGGCAACTCAACTTCTACAAAGCAATAAAGCAAGTAATCACTTCAAGAACAAAAGCAAAATGTTTAGAGTTGGTCAGTCCATTATTTTCTGTAGCCTTCTGAACTGAGGAAATACTGATTGTACTGAAAGTTGCAGCACCGAGGAGCCTGGAGGAGCCTGAAGCAGAATAAGATATTTGTTTGAAACTAACACAGGCTGTGAGAGCAACCGTTTTCTCACTTTAGTATATACAGTTGCTATGTGTAAATACTGGGACTGGAGATACTGTTCTGGAGTAGAATACCGCAGAAACTAATGGACCCTATTTTAGATGAAAACTAAGCATAGGAAAAGATGGGCCTGATGTGGGCATCGAGATTTTAATCTACTGATTCCTAAAGTAGGGTTGTATGAGTGATCTCACTGTGTCAGCAGATAGATCTAGACCCCCTCAGCAGTGTGGGATTGAGGATAGATGGAATTGCAACAAAGTCAAAATAAATTTAGATTTTGAAGAATCTAAACAGCAGAAACTTTAAAAAATCCTCATACTGTTGATACATGAAATGAGCATGAAGATGCTAGACCAGGAGACAGAATGGCACAGAATGGCAGAATAACTAGCAGTAAGACAGACTTTTTTATTCTCTTGTCCTCTTTTATTAAAAAAAATAAAATTGTCTAGACAAAACGATGTATCACAGAATCATGGAGATGGTTAAGGTTGGAAGGGACCTTTGGATGTCATCTAGTTCATGTAACAGATAGTGGTTCTTTTGTAAAACTGTTAAAATGTTGATGTGCTTGAATTCTCTTTTAGACTTGACCACTTCTCTTTATAACCACAGCAGTGCAGTCCCAGAGGTTATGAAGTGGCAGAATCCATTGGAATCAGGACCCCAGAGGTTTCCCCTTTCCTGTCCACCAGAGCTGCATACAGGATGATGCTCCTGTCTCAGCCCAGTGCCCCTGTGCAAGTCCAGCCAGGGACCATGCAGGCCACACACAGGGAGAACACATGCATACATACATACAGGATGGTAGAAACAGGATTCATGACACAGAGAATAGGACTAAGATTTAAGAAGGAGGCAGGACAGAGGGCAGTGGTCAGGCACAGGGCACGAATGTGCAAAGGTACTGCCCAGCAAGTACCTCTTACCCCTCTTCTCTCCTTTTTCCCATGCTTACTACTTCCCTGTTTGCGTTGGTCCCTCTGTTTCTTCAACCTTCTCTATCTCTTTCCAGATAAACAACCTTCTTGCCTAATTACCTTTATAGGTTGTGGTTTTCTTAAGCCATACCCAAATGTGAAACCTTGAATGCTGCCACTCAGATCATCTCAGCCACGTGCTGTATTACCAACAGTTTCCTGGAATTTCTAGCCTTGCAAGCTTTTTTTTCCAAAAGGTCTCCACCAGAGCTTGGCCTTCCCTCACATAACTCCCCAGGACCCACCTGTGTAGCATCATCAGACTTCATGACACTCTTCCCAACACCTTTCAACTGCTTGCCCAGCAGTTTCTCAGGATCTGTGCAGTAGCTCAACCTCGGGCCAGGGGTGGTAGCCATATGCCTGCAGATACCAGTAGTCATCTCTTTAGTTCAAAACCATAATTAGTTCATTGAATAATTCAGAGGGAACCTACTTTTCTGAGTCAAGACATCTTTTTTCAGGTTTATACACCTTTTTCTTCTTTATTTTTTTTTTCTGTGATCCTTGCCATGCCTGCACATTTGCTAATTCTGAAGTTCAGGAAGAACAAGACTGATATATGATTCCTAACTAGCAATTCCTGACAAGCAAAACATGCAGTGCATCCCTAGCTGAGTTAAACACCTTTGAAGAATAGGATCTAGAGTTATTTTCTTACAATATTTGTGGGGTTCTGGGGGGGGCACAGGAGTTAAAAATGTACAGAATGAGTGCGTTCTCCCAAATTATACACATTTTTGTAAGACTGTTGAATTACACATACATGTTCTTCACAGTGTTCAGGCACAAACTTGGTGCATACAAAGGTGTGTAATGGTGGTGCTTTGAGAAAGGGAGCATCTTCTTTTTCCAGGTGGTCTGAGGGTTCCTTACCACGTCCTCTTAAACACTCGGGTTGGCCAACACACTGCATTTGCACAACTAGACTAACAAGGACAGGGATAATATACACTTCCCCCTTATTAAAAAATTTATACAATTAAGTTTTGATTTCTTAATCTTTAGGAGTATCTGTATGAGGGATTTAATTGTGATCTTATGGCCATTTGCAAACCATATTCCATAACCTTATTAGCAGATACTATACGTCTGCACTTTACCACATTAGCACACAACAAGAGAAACTATAGGGCTCATGTGCTACTACTTCTGCCTTTTCTTTTGGAAAAATGGCTTGTTGCCTCACATATCAAAATAAAAACCATGATGTTGTGCTCTATTAGCATATTTACAGTTTAATATACTTGTATATAAAAAGTAATTTTTAGACCAATTAATTCTACTCGGTTTTTCAAGTCTCTGTGGACCAAAACCAAAAAGGAATCCTCCTTTCTAAAATCCAATCTTGATATAACTGTTCCTTTCAACCTAAATGCTTTGCAGACATTTTAAAATTATAATCCAAGGAATCAGCTGTCATTCAAGGTTTCTTCTAGAGATGTTTGTAATCACATTCATCATCTTAGCATGCCAAGTTATTTAAAACATAAGTGCTTAGCATAATCTCTTTACTCACACATATTGGTTCTGATCTAGAAAAAAAATAAGAATCATAAAAATCTTCTATAATCTTCAACTGTGATGGATTACAGATTTTAATAAATGTGTGTCAGTTCCTCTCTCAGACAAAGGCCATATTCTAATTAATTTTTTTTCTTGTAATCCAAGCTACAGACTCAAAAGACATGCAGCCTGCCTTTTCAAACTGGGTCAAGGGTGGAGAAGATGTTATGTATCTCCTGCAAGAAGTAAGATATCAATAAACAACATCAGTTTGAAATTATTTGGGGGGGGAGGGGGGGTGTTTTGTTGGGGTTTTTTAACAAAGCTTTAAGTCATGTGTGGCAAGAAAAACTTGATTAGTGAGCTTTCTCCTAAGGAACCATAGGTGGGTGGCGATTTTAAAAGAAGAAAAAGTAATTTATTAACATCATCAACTTTTTAGTGATTGTGATGTTGATATTTAATACCTACAGAAAAGCTTTACAAAAATCAGCAATAAGTGATGGAGTCGTGCAAACTCATCACTATCAGTAGAACAACAAATTAGCTAAAGACCTTTGTATGAACTTCAAAGATGAGTTGACAAAAATTTTTAACAATGTTTTATCAGAGTGCTTTGCCTGGCACAGTTCTTTCCTATGTCCTACAATAATGTGTAATTTCAGATGGGTTGAAATTTTCAGAGAATAATTACACAGTTTTTTCTCTAACAGATTTCTTTTAATTTGGCGAGAAAACAGACATTTTGACAAAAATGGTTTTGTAAAGATAGAAGGCAACTTCACAAAAACATTACAACAGATTACTGAGACCAGCAAACATTGCTATAGAGAACCTTCGTTACACCTAGCAGACAAACTCCATGCCACTTAAAGTGAGGTACCCATAACTTACAGAAAGTGTTTAAGTTACCCATAAGAGGAAGAAAAAAATAGAGGAGAAGAGATTAAGACAAGAAAGAATAAAAAGAGGGGAGAAAGAACACAGTTAAGACTTAGAAGGTCACACTTTGACGGCTTCCAGAAGAACAGGCAGGGCCTAATGGAGACCTTGTACTGCCTCCTGATCTGCCCTGGGCACTGTGGCTGCACCCTCTAGGTGGGACCTCTGGCCCATTGGCCACCCCCTGTCCCCTTAGCCAGAATGAGGGGTGTCACAGCCATTCACTGGCCCCAGGGTGCGGTGTGGTTGGTCACCAGGCAGGCCCTCCTTGACCGACAGCCCAGCCCTGCAGCTCCCGTGGCCACGTGGCTGCAGCCCCTGTGCCAAGGCCAGCCCTTCCCTGCACACACACTCAGAGATGCATCCCACAAGGTGGTTCTGACCCAATAAGCACGGATCTGGCAGTGATAGCAAAAGCCACATATTGAGCAGAGCAAGGCCCTCAAGCTGAGACAGGCTGCGAGACATGAGGCTCTCAAGCCTTCCTGGGGCACAGGGAGATACCATACATCTACTGTTCTGTAGCTTTCCCATTCAGCAGTTGTCCTTGTGCTCAAGAACAAAAGATGTGCTAAATAAAATGAATATCTTAAGATTATAACTGAAAATTATGTCTAGATACATATATAACTATGTATATATATGTATATAAATATATGGATGGGGACACTTAAACAATCCTTGAAGAATCTTCTCCTGTGCATCTAGCAAGAAGTATGCCAAGGTATTCCACCCACATAGAAAAGTCCATGTGTAGACACACTTTCAGTATAACCATCTATATGAACCAAATCCCATTCATGTACACCTCATTAAATTGTAAAGATGACATAACAAAACAGAGGATTTCCAATTTATTTTTCAAGCAATCTTGTGTATTAGATACAATTATCTCTCCAATAATATGCAAAGAGAAGTATAATCTTCATACAAAAAGATGAACAATAAATTCATTTAAGTCTAAATGTAGAAAACAAAATGCAGCATTGCACTTGGGAAACAGAAATCTATTCTGATACAAAAGGTTTCAAAAATAGTAGCAGTGTTTCTTGAAGGAAACACTGTAGTGCTCATTCTTTAGTGCTCCAAAAATATTAGATACTTTTAAAAAATTCCAATTGTCTTCACACATACTGCATTTCCAAGGCAGAAAAGCAAGTACAGTGGATGCATATATAAAGAGTCTCAATCATGGTTGTGTATTTATGGGCTAAGGGAGGGAACAGAGGAACAGAGAATTCTAAAGTAAAATTCTGGCCTTACCAAGCACTGGACTGGTAGAGACAAGAAGATACCAGTATAACTTTAACCCTTAGTTGTAGGCCTTTAATGTACCTGGAGAAGGAGGAGGTAGCAGAGAACAGAGCATTCACCACATTCATCCTTACCCCAGCTGCCTATACCAGCCCTACCACAGACTGACAGTCCGTAAGGTTAGTGAGAAGTGAAACAACTTTGTGAAGACAGGATTTTGTCTGACATATGCATGGCACTGTAACAGAATTTTACTCAATATATTCCTGGCACTGTAACAGAATCCAAATTTGACATTACAAAGCATTCAATGGTTCAATATAAAAAGTCCTTCTCATTGACAATAATACTCTGCCCTTCATTCTTCCTTCTCCCTTTGGTTCCTTTCACCTAACTCTGTTGCAGTTGCTACTTCATTGCATCTATACAAAGAAAATCCAAATCCTGAGGAGCAAAATTGAAGATCAAAACTTGGATTATTGTTATGGCTGCTTTTCCTACTGTGCAAAACACCTGGAATTCCATTCCCTCAGAACTGTGATTATAGCACTGTGGTTCTCAGGAGGTAAAAGGCTGTGCATTTATCAGCAAAGTGCACTTGTGAGCAAAGCTGAAAGCAGACAACTTCCAGGATCAGTATTCAACTTTAAGAAAGGGAAGCTCTAGGCAGCTGCACAGGTACCAATGCAAATACTATCTGCCCACAGCATTACACCTCACAGACCTGACTGGTGAAGTCTAGCCCATGCTTGCATTGCAAGCTGCTGTAGAAATCCCTAAGCAAAAGCGAGAGAAGCAGCCCTGAACTGGAAGGAGGCAACTGCTGCTTTGTTATGGAGAAGCTGCCCTGGGGCTGAAGTTCAGTTCTGGACTTATGTGACTAAACTGTAGCTAGAGGGGGGCTGGCATGTCTGTGCAGCACAGCACTCAGCCGCAAGTGAGCTGGCACACTGGCAAACTCCCATCAGTCTAAAGTGGCACTGTAGTGAATAGTATGCAAAGGCTCCCAAATGAACACTTGAAAAGCCTGAGAGCAGAAGGACAGGAGCTAACTTAAAAAGTGGAAATTTAAACCTCTAAGCCTACTGCATTTCAAAGCTGCACATACTACACCATCTATTGCTTTTGTAACAGTACTTAACCTGGACAAGGGACACAGTGTAAGTGGAAAGAGTAAACATGTCATTTGGAGCAGCTTCTAAGCACATTAACTGTTGTATTTCTGCATTAACTGTGGAATGCCTTTCCTAGCTGCCGAGCTAAATGTTAATGTGTTCTCTCCACCGCACAAAGCAACATGAAACAGCAGATATTTCAACATATTGCAACCAACTTCCACTCTGTAATAAGAAAGGGTATGGGAGAAGCTTGCTTTAAACTTCCTCCCTCCTCCAATTAATTTGAATTTACACTCATTTTAAAGGGATTAAGTAAGTTTGAAATATTTAAGAACTGAATATTTTCAAGATTTAACAGGATCTTATTTGCTAGTAGTGCAGAATTTTTAAACTATTTCTTGCATGTTGTTATTGTGAAAACATTCACAAATACTGTTAAAGGGAAAGGAACAATCAGACTTAAAATTTTAAGAATCACTTTCATCTCCATTAATCTCAAAATTTTTTACCACATGAACAACTAAATTTCGTAAGTGGAATTATTAACTAGAATTTTTTTCCACCACAAGAGAATCCAGTAACAGATTTTCCTTTCAGCTTAAATTTGTCCTAGTAATAACCCTATACACTTAGAAGATAAACTCTAATAAGAAAACAAAATACCAACAACAAAAAAAAAACCCCACCAAAAAAAAACAACCAAAAAAACCCAAAAAAATCCTTCCAAGATATTTTAGAAAAGATATAAGGAAAGATCTGATTGGTGCTGAAACATGTACATGAAATCTTCACAATTTTAAGAGGAAAATACCACAATTCATGAGTACCTAGCGTTTCTACATCAAAGCCAGGTGACTAGTTTTATGGAAGGCAACATCTGTGTATGAAACAGCAGATGCTGCCTTTAGCTGGTCCAAATTGAAATTCTTAAAGGAAGGGGTGGGGGTAGAACCACAAAAAGCCAAAACCTGATTAAATCTACTGCTTCCAGTTACTGTTTGATGACACTGCGAGTACTGTACACAATGCCTTCTGCCTGAACACGTTCAAGTATTGGTCCATAAATATTCTTCGTCAAGGGTACGACCATGCCTTTGGCAACTATTTCTCCTGAAATAAAAGTAGAAAAAAAAACCCCAGTGTTAGAGCTCCGCTAGGTGTACTCACCAAGGCTTCTGAGGGCAAGGTCAGGGCTGCTGTGCTGGACTCAGCTGGCTCTAGTTGCAGGGCACAGCTGAGCCCCTCAGCTATGGATGGGGTGGCTCAGGGAAAATTTATTTAAGAAAGGGCAAAACACTGAGGAAAAAAGTGTGAGAAACAGCCCTGCAACACCAATGCTAGAGAAGGAGGGGGAGGAGGTGCTCCAGGCACTGGAGCAGAGATTTCCCTGCAGACCACTTAGTTCATAGAGCCATGAAACTCCAGTTAGGTGAAAAGCATCTAAACTTTAGAAGTTTCAGTTGCTGGGATTTCTTAAAATAAGAACAACAACAAAAAACAGAAACATAGTTTTGCTCATTTCAGTTAGCCAGTAGAAGAATGAACCTCTAAAGATTAAGAGCAAGCACAGGGAAATCACACTATTTCTCTCGACACAGTGATGACCAGGAAGTTTGCTTATATACACAACATGATCAGGTAAGCCTCAAATTTTGTCAATCCAGAATGTAGCTAGTTTATTCAGCACAGGTCTATGTTAACCTGTTTCACTGTGGCATAATCAACTGTAATTTATCATGCTAAAGATTTCCTCTATACCAGTTTAAGATTAAAGCATTTAAAATCTTTGTGGATTAAATAGTAAATTAAGAATTGTCACTGAACATGCAGATTAAAAACTGCTGCAAAGAAGTGTCTGATAAATTTTAAAAAATACACATATATACACTTCAGAAATGCTATATATCTGTTTCCTACAGCAGGAAGATACAGAGGGTTGAAATACTGTTACTGAAGTCGCAATAGCCACTTACCATCTAGAACCATTTTAGCAGCAATAGCCGTGGGGTATCCTACTGTTTTAGCCATTGCAGAATATCCTTTGTTATCGCCATAGACAACCAGATCAATAAATTTGTCTTCCAAATGACCGGAAGGATGCCTGAGACCTATTTCATTTCGCATAACAATCATATCTCTCTCTCCAGTGCCTGGAGAGAAAAGCACACAAACTATTCATTATTTGTATTTCAGTCGCATCAAGATGAGGTTTCTAAGGAGCCAGGCACTACACGTACACAGCATATATATCAGGGAAGTGACTGTAGGCAAGGACTATTAAGGAGGACAAAATGCTAAGATGAAAATAAAAATGTAACAAGGAAAGAAAAGGATAAATTGGGGAAGTTGAAAATATCACAATACATTAAAAAACCTAACACGAAGGTTTATTTATGATGGCGAGCAAACTAATCCAATTATGGCTGATAAAAGATATGGACTTGTTTTACTCAAACCCCTGAAAAAGAATTTCTCACATACCAAAGGGCAGCTTCATCTCCATGTGCTTTGCAAGAGCCCCCACAATGGAATCTGCTGCTGGAACTGGTTCATCTCCCAGTAAACCTAGCCTGGCAGAAGAAATGAGAAAGGCTGATATCACTGCCTATCAACAGCTTCATCACAGTTTTATAATTTCCAGCTTGTTGGGCACACCAGTTTAACAGTCTCAACACGGGCCAAAATGGCTAGAATTGCAAAAACCTCTGTTCTTTTTAAATATTTTAAAAAATCACTGGATCATTTTTACCATTCCACTGCCTCCAGCTGACTTTTGTCCTTTTCCAGTTTGTTAAATACAGCTTCTTTAAGAACCTGGTGCTCAGCAGGCAACTTAATTCCAACCAGTTTGCACATGAGCTCCTTCTGCATTAAAAGAAAAAGAGTTCATGAAGGCCTGAATCTGTTCCCACCCCTTTTCAGTCAAGGTTTCGAGAACCCACTGCTCCACTAAGCTCAGATAAAACTCAAGACTTCTGACAAGACAGGTGTGCATCCAGGAAAAGCGAGAAAGTGTGAGAATTTTAATCACACCAGGTGAGAATAGGGCTTATCTTTTCCTAAAACACTTTGCATCCCTCAGCTCCTTTCCCCTATTTTTTAGTCTTATTTCTTCCTCTGGCAGCACAGAAAGAACATAGAAATCTGCATAAACAAGGAACACTGGGAGGATGTTAGGGTGAAAGAGAAGCTACCTGGAGACTGCCAGAATAAGGAACCTAAGGATATGATAGCTTTCAGTTGGTCCAGAAAGGGAAAATGTCCCTCTCAAAAGGAAGTAAGCAGACTGATGAGATGAACAAGGCTCTGGCAATCCTGGGAGTATTTCCTAAGATTAAGAGCTTTCCTAAGATTTTTGTGCACATCTGAAGGCCATTTTGTGCTACTTAGATGCTAATTGCTTGCTTCCTTCATATCAAGACAGATAATAAAGAGAACTATGAGCAAGATATGAAGCAAGCAGTCTCTTTAGAAGCTCACCTTTTCTGCTTCCCAGGCAGACGAGATAAAGGGCGAGTACTAAGATGTAATAAATTGCTGAGACAGTGTTTTCAGGGAGAGTAATGAGTTTATAGTTATTTTCACAGATTAAATAACACTGTATACTTATTCACAGGCCAGAAGGACTGGAAATTCCAATCATCTTTGCAAAGAAAACTTGAACATATCAACCTAAAATTGCACGTGGACAAAAATCATCTCAGAAAAAAAAAAAAAACACCAACAAAAACTCTTGATGTTTGAGAAAATGAGAAATGCTGACTTTGTGACTTTGCCCTCTTCACTTTCTGCTTTCTTGGTTCCAAGAACACTCAAGACATTCTTAACTGGAAATAATGACATCATCAGAAAAATACTATGTTGTCCTCAGACCACCACACAGCACAAGCCTGGTGTCTTTTTCCAGATTAATGCTTAAAAAAGCACAAAGATGAAGATAGATCTGAATTTTGTTCATCTGAGTAATAAACAGTTATTCTCTCAGGGGTTTGCAAAAAGGAAAAAAAATTTTCTCAGAAGACAAACAGACCTAACAAGTAACAAGCTCTCTGCACCCCCCATATTGAAATATGAAATTCCCTGCTTTCTCCACAGAGACAACCAAAATATTGATTGTCAAATGTAACACCAGCACATCAGTCATGCCTTGGCTGTGATAAAGATGAAGTGAGGCATCCAAAACCCAGACAGAAAAGCAGCATAATGGAAGACAAAAAAAAAATGCTTGTACAGAGTTTTAACAGCATAAAACCAAATTAATATATTCCTTTATGCACAATCTCTTACATTTACACTGTAGATCATGACCCAGAACTAATGTGGATACTGCAAACTCACAGCAGTGAGGACTAGACTCTGAGTAACAGAAAATTTAAGACAATTCAAAAAATATGACCATGGTTTTGTCTAGCTGAGTCCTGAAAGCTTCCAATGTCAGAGATTCCAAACTCTCTCAGGGAACCTCTTCCACCACTGTATTACATTCCTCCTGAAGAAAGTCTTCTAATTTCCAGGAACAAAAGTCAGAGAAAATCAGGATGTAACACAAGATTCCCAACACTAAGTATCCCCTAGCTGAACAGTAAGAAAACTATCAATAAAACAGGAAAGAAGGCAGAGTAATCAGAGTAACTCACCCAGGTTAGAGGTGGCGTGGTTGAGCTTAGCAAAGGGTAAGGATCTGGGTTAATTAATCCTAGTTTTACAAAGCCTCCCATAGTTTTGGAGTATCCCTGGAATAAAAGAGTATCATTAAATATAATAAACACTCGACAATGAGGTATCCGTGCTTAGTTTGAATGTAGTGATACGACATAACCATGGCAGTGTTACGCGTTATTCTCTTGGGAAGTCAGCCACAATTACTTCATGCCAGTGGGGTTACTGCAGCAGAGTAATGCCTTCCCCAGCCACTCTCCAACCCTCCCCTACTTTTCAATACCCTCTTAATGACTTATTCTTCCATCAGTATTCCATGGCAAGTACCATTGGTTCCTGAGGTCAAAGGGCTCAGCTGGCCAGCCCTAGTTCAAACTCCAGCATGTCATTACAGACAGGGTTGTATCAGCCAGCTGGCCTGTAAACAAGCTACCAAATACAGAGAGCCCGACACTGAACTCTCTTCACCCCAGTTTTACACAACTATTATTATATCACAGATCAGATATGCTGATTTTAAAGATAAGAAATGTGTGTTTGTTTCTCTCCCTCAGGAATATCAGAAAGACTACCAGGACAGCAGCAGAATGGTATTTAAAATAAACTGCAAAGGCTGCAATAGTCCGCACAATAAAAGAAGTCGCAACTGATTTCTGCTTACTTTTCTTTGTATCCCCTTAACACTCCCACACCGCTGCTGCATACCTGAAAACACTTATATGCAAGTGACTAGAAACTCTAAAAATGAAGACTGGTGGAAAAAAAGCACTCTGAAAAAGGGCTAATTATAATTAGGAACCACTTCCACCAGCACTATGTTATTAGCTCAGATGGCCTTGCAGTGACATCCTTCTCTGTGACACCTATTTTTAAATTTACTCCATTAGCTATCTAAACTTGATCTTCAAAAGGCACTTGGAGGAGATGACTGCTGCCCCACTGAACGGATTGCTTTCTGCTCTGCAGAACAGCAGCACGCGCAAGGAGCCAATACTACCTTCTGCCCCGCTTAGCACTATGTGCTGGCATATAGACACCACACAGGTAGAGGTATGGCAAGCTCTTCCACACAAACCTACCAATATCACCCCAACCCAAAGTGCTGGGCCTGTTTTGGAGGTTAAGAAAACAGCACTAACCATAGAAACAGCATTCTTGCAGCACACTGACAACTACTTGTCATGTCACACTGACATTTTTGTAGTTTCTTGTGCTAACACTTTTACAAAAGAAGAAAGATTTACCAGGCACCAAATGGAAGAGTAGATACTGTCATATTAAGATTTCATGATGAGATAGATGCCTTCCACATACTTTTAGCTTCTGAACAAGTGATCATATCTAGACTGACAAAGAGAGAGCTATTGCAATTTGTAACTCTTATTCCCCCACACTGGCCTTCCGTCTTCTTTTGCTAAGCAAGCCTCTCTCCCTCCCAGAAATAAAAAAAAAAATCCTCTTCTATTGCAACAGAGGAATTCTGACAGAAAGGACGTACACATTCCTCAGGCCTTGGACAAATAACAGTAACTTAAACTTTGATATAAACTTTAACTCAATAGACATATTACAACATCCATAAAAGCTTTTTTTCAACTTTCAATATGGTTTTAGGTTTATTCCTTCATAATGTATCATAATGTATATTGACTGACAAAATAATAATAATAAAAATGAAATCTGAAAAAAAAAATATATTTTCATTCTGCTTTGTGCACTTAACAAACAAAAGGAAAAGAGTCAGTCAGAAGGAAAATACATTTATTTCTTAACATTTTACTTAGCTGGCCAAAATTATAGAGCTTCTCAAATTCAAGATTTCTACTTACTTAATGAAAAACTTTCTCAGCTTCAGGGAAAACCATAATTTTCTGTAAGATTTTTACCTTATGTTTTTCATGGGAATATAAGCAACAATATGTAAGTTAAAATTTTTATCAAAGAGAATAGATCAATTCTTAAAAACACATGAAACACCACACAAACCCATCAGAATCACTTAGTTTTTCAAAAATCTTCTATTGATCTGACACCAAACAGAGCCAGAATAAGAAAAAAAAAAAAACAAACACACAGATACAGACTATGCAAGCCCACTGACCAGCTGCCTAAAACCAGTAAAGCTTTTTTTCTGGTGTGCAACAAACACCTGCTAAACACAGCAAGTCAAGCTACATTTAAAAAAATGAGCTAAGTGCTTTCAGTTACCTCTCAGCTGGGATAGTAGAGAGCTCATAAATAGCAAGTGCAGAGCTTTAAAAGGTTGAGTTTTAAATACACAGTTTTCTTGAAATTACAACATTCACTTCTTGAGGAAAACAAAAATTGCTAATAATAATACCACCAACTTACTTTGTATCTTAAGGTGCCTCTCAATAAAGTGCGAGCTGTCTGAATACCATACGGCTCAGCATATTTTGTACTGTCTCTGTTAGGAAAACCTTCAAGATTTAATCCTGGGAAAAAATCCATCGGCGTAACAGAATCCAATAATGCTCCTCCAGCTGGAATATTGATAATCTAAAGTTTGTGAAAGAGTAAATAAGCAAATATTATTTTGGTGCACTCTCATTCAATTTATTTCAGAACACAAAAGATAAAGCATGCTCAAAAATAGAAAAAACACAATTTGTGTTTCAGGTGCAAACATAGGCCCAGTCTAAATTATGAAGGGAGATTCTACCACCCAGGCACTCTGCTTTTTGATCAAATCATTTATTATCTTGGAATTTTTATGGGGAAGGAGAAGGCAAATACAAACAATGGTGAGGATTTGTTTCTTCTCATTTTAAAGATTACAACAAATCAGGTCATATCACACTGATATAAAATTGCTGCCCATGTGTGTCTTTACTTGAGGCTACAAAGCACAGAGAGAAAACACCATTGAAGAGAAACAAAAAAGACATTGACTAGTTCTCTTAGCACTCCCAAGCCCAGCCTTGAACTCTGCTTCTTTCAAGCAGCTAATGCCCAGATCTGCTATGCAGTGTCAATAAAAACTCATTTTCTGACTTCTGAGCAAAGGGGCAAGGTTTACTTCTAGAAGAAATACTAAAGCAATGAAGCCTGCAGCAACGCCAAAAGATCTTGTGTTTGCTAGGTAAGACAGGTGTGGGAAAGAATTTTACACAATGGTCAAAGACAGATAAGTATTTAGTGGCAAGGAGAAAAAATTGAAGAATTTACTGACAAGCTTGCCTAGTGCTCTCATAATGAATCAACCATATGCATAATCTAATTTTTCCCAGCAATGGATGAACCAGATCAGAATTAAATCAGAAACACTTTCATATTTTCCAAGAAACCTTTTCATCTTAAATTTATGTTGTTGATTTTTAAATAATGATCCAATGTACAATCCCTGAATTTCTCCTTTCTTACTCCAGTAAGAGCAGCAGAACATCAAAATGTCACAATAAAATACCTCAAAAGATTTCTAAGTTTTGCAGATAAAAGAGTTTGAGCAATTAGCTAAACTTTACAGTTGTTATACAAGGCAATCTCCTTGACAATTGCGGTAACTACTCTGAGCAAGTGACAGTGGAAGCAGATAGCACTAGAAAGCAGGAATGTGATAATGGCTTGCAATAGTTTTGCACAAATCAGTTACTATCTTTCCATAAAACAGATGCAGTGACATTTGAGAAGTTGCACAAACAGCAAAACGGAGCATATATAAAACAAAAGAAAAATGATTTCACAAAGCCTACTCAGTATTACAGATTGCACCAAAAGAAAAAGAAATCAGGAGTTCTGTGATACACTGTGCAAGTACAAAATGAAGCTGTTTGGTTTATGACCATGACTATATAGAAGAGCAAGTAGAAGGATGCGCTCTCACCTTTGGTTCACAGGGCCAAAGGCAGGCAAATTAAGTGGCAAAAGCAACAACCAACAGGGATGGAAGTTGAACCCAGAAAACCAACTCCAATCCAGTGCTTTAGTCATTAGAACACATGCCTTCCTTGCAATTAATTTCCACATAGTAAGTAAGAATTAAGCTGGTAGCGGCCAGTCACCATCATGCTACAAACACACGAACAAGTGATGTATGCAGCTGGCTTAGGCACCTGACTGCCACTGGCTTCAAAGTAAACACAGCACCTTACAAATCCCAATTCCCTCCTTAGTCCAATAGCACCTTCTTTATCTGGTTTTAAATAAAAACATTACTTCACCTCTCCATCTTTTAAATATGTAGCAGACTGAACTGTATTCAGCAACACTCCTTGTGGACTCCAGCTGAACTTGTATCTCAGAGGATTGTCAGAGTGCTCCGGAGCTGGTAGGCCACCGCAGAAAGATGTGTAGGATATAACCTGTTAGATTTATCCACAGGAAATAAACAGTGAAGACACACCAGGATGCAAACACTGCAGAACTACCCTGCAGAATCCCCATTAGTTCTTAAAATTTCTGTTGACATTATCCCCCAAAAGGGCCAAATCAGAAGAATCTACATTGGAGAGGGGAAAATAAAATTTCACTGAACAACAATGTCAAGCTGTCGCACTGCAGGCACTGTCTATAATGGAGAGGAAACCAAAACATACACTGGGGCAAGGCCACCTTAGTTGATGGTCTGACCCACTGAAACAGCAGTTACCAAATTCCAAGCATCAGAAAAAGTAAAATGTCTAGAGTCTGTTTCACATCAGCTGGGGTTAGAAGAACAACTCACTAATATAATCTTGGCAGAACTATGCACTACCTGCTAATCTTACCGTAGCACCAACTTCTTTTGCCTTGTCAATGCATTCCATTGCCAACATATGGTCAAGACCCGGATCCAAACCCATTTCACTGACAACCATAATACCAGCAGCTTCTACACTAAAAATAAGAGAAATACAGAGCCATCAGAATATTCACTATTTCTGGGCTTTTATTTTGTAAATCTCTCCAACAAAGGACCAGTGAACCTTCTGCACAGTAAATTCTGGGCTCTGTTTGCAGCTTGCGGGGGGGGTGTGGAAAAAAGGGCAAATCCAGAAGCAGATGTTAAAACCTGAACAGTGACAACTGCCTAAGAGCCTTCTATCTTTTGTTTCTCTTACTTCACTGCAGCACCTAGGGGCTGGTGGAAAATGAAATTCCTAACAGCTACTCCATATCTCACATTCTCCTGGACACCACTATAATGCAGGAAGGCAGTAATGCAGAGGGCAGCACGGCAATAGTCATAACTGCCCTGAAGAGCTCCTGCAGGGGAGAGAGACTGAAAGACCTACTTTCCCAAATTAAACATATTTGGTTTTTTGAGTTTTTTTCCCTAATAATTGCCTACACACCCAGAGGAGCTCACCTATCACCACAAAGGAGGATTTATTTTATTTTCGAAATCACTTTGTGTTTTGACAAATGAGAAGTGTATTTTCCTTTTTTTTTCCTTCTTTTTTCCCTTTTTTTTTCCTAAGAGCATGTCATGACATCAGCAAGAAGGGCAGGAGAGGCCCCTAAATCTCTCTCACTGTCTGCAACACTGGTTTTCTACTTGTCTAGCTTTTTCTGGTATATCTTTTGCAAAGACACAACATGTACAATTCTCTTCTCACTTGAAGGTACTTCAGATTTTCTAGTACCATGACTGAGAGGAGCATCTAGATGAAGCTCCATGCCCAAAACAACTTCCAGGTACACAATAAGTAGGACAACAGATAGAGCTGTCACCAAGTTGAGAATAATACAGTATGCCTATCCAAAAGAAGAGTATGAAGAAGATTACTGTAGATACAATAAGTCAAGAATGGGTTTTTATTAGGGGAAGGTGAAGGATGACAAATAAACTTTCTGGTAGAACAGGATAGCCCAGCTGCTCAACTTGAATATCAGCCCAGCTCAAACATTCCAACAGGTGTGAGGGGAGAGGAAAAGGCACATTAACGTGAAATAAGATAATGCATGCAGGAATTTACATTCTAGTGTTTAGAGCACTAGTATAACCAGGCTGAGGTATACACTTATTGCTCCACTCTGCCCCACGCATCTTTGGGGAAAGGTACTTAATCCTCCAGCACAGAAAGGAAAGAAGAAAGAATGCAGAAAATAGTAATTCACACCAAATGTTGCAAGAGTAACGGACTGCAAAATATTCAGATAATGCACTAAAGAAGAAAGCAACACCAGAGAGATGCTCCTTTCACACCTACCTCTCCTGGAGTTCTTTCATAGCTGGTGTTAAGTAGCTGGCTGTTACCAAATTCACTTTGTTGTCAATACATTTCTTAGCAACGAAAGGATGTGCTGAATAAGGCAGCAAACTGCAAATTAAGGAGAATTATTCAACATCAATATTCAACCAGTTACTTATGCTGTCACTGGAAAGACAATCACAAATGGTTTTTGTATGCCTACAAAGAGCTCAAATAATAGCTCATAAAACCAGTCACACCCCTCAGCAGTTTCGTATCCACACCAGTGAAGAGCTACCCTATCAGGACAGCATTGTTGTATGCACTCAGAACAGGGCACCAGACAATAGGGAAGTCATTCTTGAAACAGCGTCTTCTGTCACACTTCTCTGTAAAACACAAACCACTGACCTCTTTCCAAAGCCACCTTCTAAACAGGCATGGCTGCAAAACCGTCCTTGAGAAAGCTTGCATTATAAAGCTCTTGCTGAAGTACTTTGTGAAAAGCATGCTCTACATGGAAGGGAAACAACACTTATGACATCCGTGGCAAAAGAAACAAAATGGCAAGGACTATGAAGTCATTTCCTTCCCTGTATCAATACCTGGAATGAATTCTTTTTTAATGAGATATTCATGAGAAATGGCCAAGGAGAATTTGGCCTCCTCCTGTGAACATGCAAATTTGATCCCAGGGACATAAATGCTTCTGGAAGCAACTGGACCCTCACACTAAGAAAGAAGTCCATATAAGTAGTAAACACTTCCAAAGAGATGCTGCAGACAAAAACCCTTTTAAAGTCCTGATTTCATGCTACATGACAAGGCAATGGCCAGTTAGAGCTACTTACATATACAAATATGACACCACTTCTTGGCGAATAAAAAGAAAGTTACTGTATTGATTTAGGTCAATTAACTAGGAGAAAGAAGCAGCACAAATTAGTTTTGAGCCTATTATGCTTTACAAGGAATTCTGACCTGATCACAAGGTTGTGTTTCTTCACCAGAGAGGACAGCTTTTCCTCATTCTTAAGGACATCCATATGAACTGAAGTAACATTGCTGTATTTTTTTGTCAGTTGTTCAAGTTGCTCCTTCATGACAGATACTGTTTTAAAAGTAAAATGTATAAACCATTACCTAAAGATGAAGCCAAGTCCAAAGCAATTATACATAGCCATGTATAGTTGTGCTATACTTTCCAAATAAAAACAGTTGCATGGATGTTTTCCTTTGCTAACAGTTGAAAGAGAAATCAGGCACCTTACTTCCCCTATAGTAGTCAATTTTATTATCAACTGCTGGTGTCAAACCAGTTATAACTCAAGAATAAGAATCTATTAAAAATACTCTCAGAAGCAAAGGACCACTCATTGCTAAATTGTATAATAAGAACAGATTTGAAACCTATTAGCAGCTTTGTGGGAGTACTTAAAAATTTTAACTGTAGTTTTCCCATCAGCAGACTAAATCAACACAAATTATTCCCACAAAACTAGAAGTTATCTCCCTTGTTTTCTACTTGAATGAAATAGTGTTGCACTGACTTTTGAGGGAAGATTCCAGTAGAAAAACTGCACACCTAAGAAGTTTCAAAGGTAAACTGTGTTTAGATTAGCATCATCCAGCTGAAAAACAACCATTTGCAATTAGCGTGACAATTTATCTTGGGACCTAAAGTATTTTAGGTCACTACGTAACACATATTTTTGGCTGGTTCTAAAATGGTCATTTCTCTAACATGACCGAATAAATGCAGTGGTGAAGTAAGTATTCAACCAGTTTTTTACAGTAGTAACTATTTCTGCAAAAGCTCAGACTGCTTCACAGAAAAGCAAGAAACTGGCTAGAAGTCCAGAAGGGGGAAAAGCCCAGAAAAGGAAAATTTATTTTTCTTTTCCAGGCTCTGCTTTGTTTAAGTGAGACAGGAAAACATTAACTAGTTTCAAGGTCTAGATGAACGTGCAAGTTGAACACAAACACGTAAACAAACACGTGCTCAGAAAAACTTACTCCATCATTCCACATAGCCATACATTCATAGATAAATCTGGTTTAAAAAGAAATCTTTCAAAAACTCTGTTTCAATACACTTTAATAGAATTCCTATTTACAGAAAAGAACAGAGTAATAGCTTAAAGCAAAAGCAATTCATATCATTCACCATTTTTTAACATAACAAAGATAGAAACATTATGTTTTATCTTACTTCAAACATAACTAAAAAGCCCAGATGCAATCTGACTAGTTTTAATATTTACCTATGGCTCAGTCCTACCAATCATGCATCCGATAATATTATAACTAAATGGTATAAATCCAGTCTCTGACTGCCTTCACTTCAGTAGTACTATAAGGAAAGCAGAACTGAAAAAGAGACACAATAACACTCTCAGTATTTGCCACATCTCACTGGTTTCCTGTCCCAGCTCACCACACTGCCAGCACAAAACAGAGAGAACACAACCAGGAAAAAGGAGTGGCCAAAGAAAACAGCAAGTAGGGTGCAGGCTTATGCAGAATTAAAGGCATCTGTGCCTCTGAGTTAGGGTCTTATATCCTTATGGCCTCTCTACAGTCAATGGGAAATAAACACTATTGGAGGCTGATTCTCCATACCCTACTAATCAAATAGTGCTGAGAAAAAAAGAGCTAGGCAAAATCATCTACAAATTCAAACTAAAAAAAGTTGATTACATGAAAGTTTCCTAATTAAGATTTACACTATTTGGACTTAAAGTGATGTAGCCTAAGAGTTGGAAACCAAACATGGCGCTGTGATGTGTATTTTGTGCCTTCTGCACCTATTTGCCTGCTGTCAAATATTAAACAAGTAGTATCTTTGTGTCTCTTTCCTTCTGAGCTTTTTTGTGTGTGTGCTGTAGAAACTTCATGTTTTTAAGCCACCCAGATAAGAGGCACCTGCTATGTTTGCTCAGTGCTTGGCAAAACAGATCTTCCAGTTCACCTGGTTTCCCTTTCTGCTACTGTATTGCAGGGACTAGATGCAGTCTTTGTACTGATGAGGGGATGTTCACTCTACATTGCTGTAATCCTTCCCTGCTCATTGCCTCAGACAGTGCTGATAACCGCCATGCAGACTTTCTAGAGTTCCCCTCTTCTTCCTAGTAAATCTTCTCTCAGAGGTTAAAAGTACTATGGTTATCACCACAAAGGGTAGCAAAAGCAGACAAGTATGAAAATAGCATGAAGGAAAAAAACCTCAAAGCAACAATAAAATTATATCAACAGAAATACAACTCTAAGTTTCAAGGGAAATGGCTCTCCAGAAAAGTATCTTTCAGGCAATCCAGCCCTTGTTTTAAATCTGAAGTCACAGAATTAGGATGAAGTCATCACTAAGGGTGCAGAAAACAGTTACTGAGATACCCAGCCTGAAACATGCCACAGATAAAACCAAAACAGAGGAATAAACAAGCAGGATTGTGGAACTAAGAGGAAGGGCAGGGTCTGAAGTTTTACCACCACGACACAAGTTTTAATAACAGCAAAGACTTCACTCATACAGATGTCTATAAAAACGTATTTGTCTTCTTGTGCGAGGCTGAAAATGCAAACAACAACAAAAGTGACTGACTAGTTACCAACCAATCCCAAGCCCAAAGCAGGTTAGAAGGAAAAATACTACTAATGTCCCTACAGGTTACAAATGCAAACAGTAAACTTTTAAGGTAGCTATGTAATTTTCAAACCAATTACATAAACCCAAAACGCTCACAAA
Source organism: Campylorhamphus procurvoides (assembly GCA_013396655.1). Lineage (NCBI taxonomy): Eukaryota > Metazoa > Chordata > Aves > Passeriformes > Dendrocolaptidae > Campylorhamphus > Campylorhamphus procurvoides. The sequence continues at coordinate 191,839 of WBMV01009431.1, forward strand.
GTTCCAAAATCCTTTTCTGATAAGGATTTTCTTTATCTGTTCTCAGAACCGCATCCATTTATTATTTATGAGAAAGGTTCTGCCACATTAGCAGGTTTCAGTAAGACACAGTTTTGCAATCAAAATAAACAAAGTCTTACGTACCAACTGTGATGCCAATGTTGGAATCTCTAGTGAGATATTCAAGTACGGGGCCAGAAACATAGCCAGATCCGAGCAATAAAACCTTCTTCTCTCTACCCATCTTCAGCGACTGAGCCTGTTCCCTAGAAGGTGTTACAAGCAAAATTAAAAACCACACAGAAGGAAACTGTAAGCTGCTAAGGTTAACAGAAGAAGTATGTTTTAGTAAGTCTACAAAGTAAGAGCTCTATTCAAACCAAGTGTGAAGCTCCTAATTATCTGATCCAGGACTGTCTACTACTGCTTCCATTCTTTTGCTGCATAAGTTCTAGTTTTTTTCATACAACATAAACATGATCAAGTACATCAATATCTCCATTGCTTCTCCAGTTGCTAATGGCTATTCATCAACATTTTCCTCAGATGTATTTTTGCCATTGGCCAAATTCCTGTAACTTGATCACTTGAGGACCACCACGCTGTCTGTGTCATGCTGGGCTGTCAGAAAGGGATTCCAGTCTCTGTCTTGCTCCCTTTACATCACAGGTAACTTTTAAAGTACACAAAACTATCCTGGTGAAAGGGTATTTTGTGTAAGTTATATTAGGTTCATATTAGTCCACCATAGAACATGACAGTCAAAAAAAGTCAAATAAAAGTTAATGCTCAATTAAGAAATCATTGCAGACAAGGACTCAGATTTGAAAACCACCACAGAGTGTTTCAACCAAACTATTACTACTCTCATAAATAAATGTAGGCAGCTCTCCTGTTGACTTTCAATATAAAATATATTCACATCTGATTTTGCATTTCTTTTTGTGAACCAGAATAATGTAATTCAGCAGTTGTTTAAATATGCACTCAGAAATGCATTAATTATAGTAGAAAAACACATCTAGGTTGTTTATAATAATTTTTTCTTTTAGCTTAAATAAGTATTCAGCCATAAAATTTGTCTAACATATCATAACTATGTAAGATAAAAACTATTTGCCAAATAAAGTCCTTAAAGCACTATTTATTGTTGAAGAAAGGGAAGCTGTTCATTGCCCTACTGTTTAATCTAAACAATGGAGATTGAGGTTTGGCTTTTCTTATCCCATGCCCTGAAAATAAATGTCAACAAATACATAGGACATCAAAGATACAGACCAATGGGAAGCTTCATAAGCATGTAAGCAAGTTCTTTAGTTTCCCCTTTATCCACTAGGAGTTTATATAGGCATTGTGGACTACGTCACAAAAAGAATCCTGACCTCTAGCTGACACACTCAAGTCCATTCTTCTTAAAGCTACTGACCTTAGAAGAGGACTAATAACGTGTCTAATAAATAACATTTGGTTCAGATGATTTTGGGGCTTCACACAGCATCCATAAGTCAATTTTTGGTTGTGTTTTTTTCAGTTCAAAAATGACCATAACAGTGATGGATAATGTTGCAGCCTGCCATACCAATACCTAACAGCATGGTGTCAGGAGCACTATTGCCCAACCTAAAGCATGGCCTGAGGTATCTGAGTACATACAGGGAAATAAGGCATAGGGAACAATAACATTGAAAGACTGCTAGGTGAAGAGTTAAATCAGTGTCAAATACAACAGTGTCCTCTGTCTGAAGCATATTCCAGCCAACTATAAAGCTACACAAAAATTGAATTACTCTCCAAAATTTAAAATGTTCCGTCTTCCCTTCCTCCTATTTCAGGCTTAATTAATTTTTTTAAAGCCATTCTTTTCAGTTCATTAAATCTGAATGGTAGGTACCAATGCATTGACTCTCTGTCTAAATTATTACTATAGGTTACTGTAAATTTTTACCTTCATAAAAGTTTTACAGATTTGATTTTAAAACAAAAAAGTCAAATTGTGATTTAATATATTCACTCAAAATCTCCTAAGCTCATTGTATCCTTTCATATTGAAAACCTCGGGACTTTCCTCCTACTACTACCAATTCTAACAGAACACCTTCCACAGCTACACACTCATGGGCAGGGTAAGAGAAAAATATCTCTTGACCTTTTAGAGAGCAGAAGTGGTATGCAGCTTGGAATGCTGATGAAAGAGAGAACTTTCTGTATGAAACATTGCAATCAAACTTATCATATTGATAAAAAAAACCTTTTTCAGTGTCTATAATGAGGTCACACTTGGACCCAACATAGTATATCTATGCTAGGACAGGCAAAAACATAAGCTGCCAAATGACCTATGCAGTATGGGAACAGAATCTACACAGCTTCAGAAAAGAACATTTCAGATTATGCCTATTTTCTATATATGAGTTTAAGTAATTCAGTTATGTTAGTCTATGAACAAATAACAGTAACACAGTCTACATTGCACATGTGACATGCCATTGAAGCTGTGGATGAGAAACCAGCAGCAGTCAAGAAGCAATTAAAAGTGTAAAGATGGAGATGTGTCTAATGGCACCCAAGACAGTTCAGTTCATATGTTCTGGATGTCCTATGTCTGAAATGCTCACAGACTTGAAAGAATATTAGCAACTAGTCTACACAGAGCCCTCAGAAACTAAACTGGACACAGCATAATACTTTGTTAGAGTAATAACAAGGGACATAATTCCTACAGGGTCTGAGCAAGAGCCTATCTCTAACTAAACTACCACACCTTAACCAGTAAACCCCTGTTTTCATTTGCATCATTTCCGAAATTTGCAAAGTAAAGGAGTGTATTGTTAGCAGGTCCCATTTTTCCAACAGCTAAGTGAACAATACCAATGAACAAATGAACATCATATGCAACACAGAGATCTGCAGAAATATCAAAAGTTCCCCACAAAAAAACCCTTGAGAATGAAGTCTCCAGATTCTCAGAGTATTTCACACTACCTACTTCACTGCAAGCAATTAAGGAGGAAGCAAAAAAATCAGATCATCACGTTGCGTGAGGAAGAAGAAAATTTCCTCTTGAGATAGCCTCTTGAGGTCGGGGCTGGGGGGTGGGTGGCAGTCTGTCAAACTGCACACAACAGAAAGCACGGTGAGCTGAAGCCTTTGAGAAGCTAACAGTGTGCTACTTTGTGTGGAAAATGCACCTATAGTTCATCATACACAAGTTTATAATCAGAATTCCCAAAGTTCTTCAAGGAAATTGGAGTCTTGGGATGCAGAAGTCAACACACTATATCTTTAGTGCATAATGCACATGGTGCTTATGGTCAGAACAATTTAAATTGACCATGAACTTGAAGACAGAGGTATCCACATATTGTCAAATTAACATTTTTCATAGGTAAAATATAGGTGTTTGTTAATAATAGGAAGCAAGGGGATGGAGAGAGATATCCATGTTCATTACACTTTAGTTAAGTTAATCCACTTAATGCTACCACTGGCAGATAACTACCGAGACAGGGTTTGGACAGAGTGGTAGCTAAAGCTATAGCTACAGGAATATAATGAAAAGTCTGAGAGACTCACAGAATCTCCTGAGTACATCCAGTCACAGAACAATGCTACACAGCACAGCACTTGAGCCATTCAAGATGTCACTAGATTCAAGGTATATTTGAGAGCCTTTTGCTTTCAGCTATTCCTTTCAAATGACTGTATATTACATCCATTTCAAAAGGGCAAGGAGTAAGAGAGTAATACTTGCATGTGGCTGTTTTCTGCCCCTTTCTGGTAAAAGAGTTTTCGTAACTCAAGAAAGAGAAAAATGACCACTTTCTCAACTTCAATATAAGTTATCAACACATGTTAATGATTTAGGTAGCGTGCATGAAGAAATAAGGAAGTCATCAAGTATCAGACTTAGACACAGTGCAATATAGATGCATTCCACTGAAACACAAGAGTAAATAAATGCAAAAGGAGATACAGAATGCAGACGAGGGGGGGATTTTAAAAAGCTATACATTACCTGCTCTCTCTCAGTTTCTGGATATATTGATATTTATGTGTCAGTGAGCCATTGGATGCAATCACTGCCTGAAAGTATACAAAATAAATTTTGAGGGTTTTATCCATCTATACTTTTGAAAGTAAAAGACGACAAGGAGAGTGCCAAATTACAAAACTTACATCTCTAACAACAGGTGAGTAATTCTGTTTTTCAAGAGGTTCTGAGCCTTCTGATAACAGCTGTGGAGATAAGTTATTTCAACTCAGGTAATTTATTACCCATTATTTTTCAAAGTAAACCCTCAAGATTTCAAGCAACACTTAACTGCATGCAATAATACCAATACCTTATAAATTTTAAATTCTTCTGGCCGTAATCAGTGTCACTTAACTTTTAGGAAAATACAGGAATTCAAACAGCAGTCTGACTGTGAATGAGTCTTGAGTGGCCAAAAAAATCAGATTTAGATACCTACTGCAGGGTCCAGAAGCAATGAACTACCTCCCAGAGCCTGTTTTCTGCCTACAGAAAGTGTTCTTGACAAATCCCTAAAACATCCAGGTCATTAATGTCTCATTCACATTGTGTTTGAAAGGATTGACTTCAAAAGCTTTTTCCTTTTTTTTTTTTTTTTGAAGTACAAAGTCAGTTATGTTCTACAGCAGATTGGTTTTGATCGTATACAGGAGACCAGAAAAGCAACAAACAAGACCAAAGCCCAAGTCTTTTACCTTGTTGGACACATAAGACCTTACCATCTCTTCAATATAGGGGAAAAGCATATCACCAAAGTACTCTGTTGCTTCTATAGGAAGCTGAGCTGGCAGATTGTCAATGGAACACATCAGGATCCCTGAGCCTTCAACACTGAAAGGGAGAACACAGCTCATCTAAACTAATTCTTAGTACCTGAAAGGTACCACCTTACAGAAGTGTTCTAAACATGTGATTTTTCAATATAATGTTTTACTATACAAATTACAATGGAAAGTAATAAAAAGTATGGGCTCTCGCACCTGTCATGAGTAATATGCTGATCAGCATCATACATACAAAATGGATTGTCAATTGTTGTACATTCCGTCATAAATTCTATAGATCCTCCAGTGTCTGCTGAAATGTCACATATTGCCAGAAGTCTAAAGCAATTAAACAAAAAAGACAATGGAATAAAGCATTATACAAATCACCAAGAAACAGAGATATAAAAGACCACAAATGAACAGGAAATAAATTTCAGAAAATGTATCCAACTTGTAACCTCATTCATCTTAACCAACTTAGAAGTCAACAAAACACAAACAATGAAAGGTAATGGAAATCTGGCCATACTGTTGTCATCAGATTTGCATACACATCAACAGCATTCATATTTCATGTGTAAATTCTCAAAGACTGGGAGAATCCATTCATCCACCATCTCTTCTCTCTACACCACGTACTGCCAACACCTCTCATTCATTATCCATCTACCAATTCCCTCAAGCTGTCCCTCAGAAAGAAATGTGTCAAGAGTGGGCAGAGAAGAGACAAAGGCCTGTTTCCTCAGGAGGATACATTTTCATGTCCTCCCCAAATCCATGCCTAGGTCAGTCTCACAGAGAACTATTACACAGGGCTATTAGAGAAAGGGTAGCTCCCATACACACTGAAAAGAGACTAACCACTACTTCACATCCCACATTCCATTCTTAAAGCTATTCAGGTTTGTGAAGCATTTCCACCATCTGCTGCAGAAATAAGAGGTGTTAAGGAACAATTAATTGAACCTGTTAATGTGCTAAATGACAGGGTTGGAAGAGCTTTCCCAAAAACTCTGCTCAGGCAGACAAACATCTAGCAGTAGGTACATTTTCAGATACCACACTGTTTGTACTGGATTATGCACAAGGATCAATGGCAGAACTACCTCAGCTGATACCTGTCAATTATTTGTACTGTGATATTTTCAAAAATTCCAAACTGTGGAAACAAGACTGCAAAGCACAAAGGAACAAAAGCAGAATCAATAGGACACTGTGAAACATACAAGAGGAACAATATAAGAAACAGAATAATTTACTACATGCTATGGTGAAACCACCTAATATTACAACTTAATCATGGTGCTGCAGAATGGCTACAAGTGAAATGAGGTGTCTTACTTGTGTGGTAACTCAGGACAGCCCTCTGTTGCACCCTCAGCAGATCTAACTGGCACAAGCAGCTTCTGAGTATCCTGTCGACTTAACAAGCGAGGAGTATGTTGCTCCCAGTATATGCCATTAATTAAACAAGTTGTGTAGGGTGCAACCTGCAAAGAAAGTTACAGATGCCAGATGTTCTCATCTAGTACTTTAAGAAACTGAAAGCACCTGGTCTAGCATTTTAAGTTAATGCTCTCTCTAATGATGAATACGCAAAAGTGTAGTAACTACCAACACTCTGTGGAAAACATTTCATAAAAGAAGAGAAGAGATGCTCACATCAATGTGAAAGCGAGAAGTGTAATTTTCTGGATGTTTATCATAGTCTGCTGGATCATATATTCCATCATGTTTCCTCACAAGATGATGGTGACGACTTAACACTGTCCCGTAAACTTTTCTGAGGTCTGAAGTTAAAAAAAAAAAAAAAGGAAAAAACTTAGCTGTTATACTTGCACAAAAAGGGTTCCAGTGTTTTCAAACACTTTATTGTCAGAGCATACCTCCAGATCTGGAAACTTCCTTTAACTCATGTGGTTCCACAAACTCACATGGAAGGGCATTGAACATTTCCTGAGCACCCTGAAACCACGAAGTAGGATTCAGAATACGCAGAACATAATTGTAATGTAACACTGCTCATTAGGTGTTTGAAAACAAATATAAAAATGCCGTGCACAGTTTGACAGTCCTGCCAAAGAACACCTTCAGAGACGTATGTGCTTTTTCACACATACCCCTGCTTACCCAAAACGAAGCTGCCTGAGCATTACATGCAGGCAATTTACATCATTCCCCACTTCTGCAGAATGCCTAGCCCACAATCCAATGCCTGGTTCATATTTCTAATGGCTGAGCAGGGAGGCCTCAACTCAGCCACAACAGATGGTTTTCTGCCAGTCTAAGGAGCAGTTTCTCTTTAGGGAAGACCTCTAAAGCCATTCCTCATCAACCAGGCTGTTCTAAAGGCCAAGAACAACAAGACTTCCCCAGTGAGCTGTGATCACAAACACAAGCTTTTCAAACACACCATCCTTCAGTCTAGAAAGAACATATGTATGTGGTGAGTGGTTTCACTTTATAGATGGAGCCTTGTTAACTGATCTTTGTTGCCAAAACCAGGAGTAAGCCTCTACCCTATGTCACAGAAAATAGCTCTAAAGTCCGGCAAGTCAATTCAATGCTAAACAGATATAAAAACTCAGCAAGTATTGGAAAGAAATAATTCTTTCCTGCATACTTTAATGGGGTGCTTCAACATAACCTTGTGAGTCAACAGTGGGGAGAGAGTGAGACACAAATCATGCAGGCCAGAAAGGAGAGAGGAGCAGTAAGATTCAATCAATTTTTCATAAGAAGTTAGTGTGTCAGCCTTTTCAGGCATGATCTCATCTTAAATATTTTAGTTTATGGTATTTGAAAATTTTTGCTGGCAAAGGAAAATGTGAAGTCCAAGCAATCAAAACAAACCCATCAACCCATTTAACTTGGTATTTATCAAATGCCAAGGACTTCTATTAACAATAATACAGCATTTCCTCTTGAAGACAATTCTTACCTTAGAAACATTACCAGTGCCTGTAAACACAAACGTTAAGGGCCCCACTGACTTTGGCATCAATCCCAGTGAAATTTCATACCCGGCATCCCGTACTGCCTGCACAGCCTGACTGCTATTCCTGTAGTTATGTGCCATCCCAATGTGCTGAAATCAAAGGCATAGAACCATCAAGATATTTTCCACATTCAAATACAGGTAATCAGCGGATGCCCAAATGTCATTTTGCTAAAGACAAATACATATACATATATGCTTACCATGAAGGGAGTGTGATGTCCTAGGGCTAAAAAGCGTAGCCCCAATCCGTGCAGAATGTTGATCATTCCTATTTTTCCAAAAACACAGAAATCAGACCATTGGTGTTAATTACGAATATGCACAGTTAGAAACTGAAGAGACTGACTGAAGCCTAAAATCATCCTTGATCTTTTCCCCATGTTTAAATACTAATACTTTACTTCTAAAGAAAGTCTAATAAAACCAGAGAAGGAGAAATTCAGTAGCAGTCCATGACCTTAAACTTGCTCTTGGCCCACCTTATGCATATCAGCATTATTTAATACTCAGATATCCTTTTATGAGATGCATCCACATCACCAGATTCCAAAGAAGGAGATAATAGACTCTCCTGAAGAAACAGAGTTAAAGTCCAGTAGAAAGGAATGAGAACCATGCCCCACATAAATAAGTGCAAATGTATTACAGAGTGACAAACAGATGCTGTTAAAACTTTCAGGGCTGACGGCACCCTTTTTTTTCCAAAAACCTAATCAGTTAATCTCTTGATATTTAGTCTGCTCCAGATTAGTTGAATGAACAAACAGGACTTTAAGACAACATAAAATATCAGATTTGTCAGGAATCCATAGGAGTATTTGACATGTAGTCTCATGAAAGTAGGAGGCACAAACCAGAGTGGAAAAAAAGCTGTTAAAAGCAAGAATTAAAAGTGCAGGTAAAAACGCATCACAAGCTTCAACTTTTAGGAAACACAGACAACCAAAAGTATTAGAGGAAGTCACTTGTTGCAAGCCTGCCTTTACTTTATGCACTATACCTGCTACACCAGCCCACTTTCCAAAGGCCACAACTCGCATTCCTTTATGATCAACCATTTTTTCATAGTCAAACAGTCGAATTTCCTGAAAATACATAGCAAACTGAGTATTAAAATTTTCCTTGAATGCAGTCAGTGGCACACTGCTTTCCCGGGAACTACCTTTTCACATGCCTGTGGCATCCTTCATGATAAGAGGCTTACAGGTAATACAGGAAAGGCAATGAAATAATAACAAGATTTAAGTATAAAAATAAAAACATAATGGTTGCATTGAATTCCTGTTTTCAAGAGTCTCTGCACCACCTGTGCCTCTCAAACATGCCACTCCAGATGCTGCAGGCCCATTCATATTCTCTGCCAAAACACTGCTCATTTCTGAGTGAAATGGCTGCCCTTCTCTGTAACAACCAATACACACTCCAGCTTAGTAACTTTCTGACAACTCTTCCTGCTCAGACAGAAAGAGCCTCTCTTGAGCACACCCTGCTCACAACTCATCTGCCTTACATGAACAGAGTAACACTCCAAGTACAACATTCTCTGAGCAAGAAATACTCAGCTCCAGGAAAGGATACTGAAACCAGCCCTCATTAGCCAAATGTGCTACTGGAATGCACATACTAGAAGTGACTGTGCTAGGAAGCAAGCTTTTGATCACACTTTAGCATTAGGTTCAGTATCCACCCTATGCTAACTGCCAATGATCTTCACTATGACACAATTTACCTGTCTTAAAATCTCATCCAAAAGGGGCATGTTTGCCTCTTGGGCTTTAATAGTGTGAGAGAAGAAGGCATAGTTCTTTTTAGGGATTAATTTGTCCTCTGGAGGTCTCTTCACACCTATTATCAGTGAAGCCTCAGAAATATCTTCTTGAATAATGGCACCTGCTTTAACATACTCCTACAAAAGAGAAAAATCAAAGTCAATTTTTCTGTGCTTCTTCATATTCAGATCTCAGCATATAAGCAAGTAACACAGAAGAAAAATCAATAATTCCACAAAGCAGAAACAAGTTACTGCATGTGATACATTCATAAATCTCTTTGATAAAGAGGCACTAAGTAACAAACTGAATTACCATGCTATTATCCTATTATACAAGGCCAAAATATAACTATGTGTTAGTAAAATCCTTCATCTTAAATTTACATAGTAAAAAATTATATTTTACTAAATTTAAAGTATCCTATAGTATTGCAATAACAAACAGTCCTTGTAATGGACTGAAATACTTGGAAATAAATTTAGAGAAATATGACAAATTAATCTGAAGAGTGATGATATGTGAGTCTATAAAACTGCGTAAGATTAAGTCCAAGTTGAAGAGAAACTTCTGAAGGAATGTTTTAACATAGTATGATCTGTGTTTTGTTGAAAACCAGCACTGTGCCTTAATTAAAAGGTGATATGTGCAAGTGATCCCTAATTCCCTACTTATGTTTCCATTTTTATCTGTTTATCTGATTTCTTACAGCAGACTATTACTACAAGAACTATGAAAGTTCTCTGTCCTGAAGCTCATAGCATTAAAGAAAAAATAAAACCTCTCTCTTCATTTTATATGAGGAATGAGATTGAGGCAAGAATGGGATTCACCAGATTCATTCTTTTAAAAAATATGGTGTTTTTTCAAGTCGTTGCCTTCATACAAACAGAAGATAAAAACACCAATGTTAAATAAATTCCCAAGTTTCTACTTCAAGAACACCTGGAACTTCTGGGGACACTGATAACAGGATAAGAAATTAATAAAAACAACTCCAAAAAACCACAACTGTGCCAACACTACATTCAAAGGCTAAACAAACTACCCGTTTTTCTACTAAATGGCTCCTCATTTAACAACGAAGTTTACATGTTTATGTTTGTTTCTTTGTATGTTTTCTCATGAATAGCCTTTGAGTATTATTTTTTCTGTGCTATGGTTAATATTTTGCTTATCTTTTTCAAAACGGGACCTTACCTTTTCATGGATAGCTCTCCGGTTTGATGGCTGCACCAAGACCTTGTATCCCATCTTTGTCAACTCCTTAACATGCTTGGGTGCTAGAGGTGCTCTTCTTTCCCATGCATTAACATCTTCCCTCCTGATGGCCAGCACAGATTTACGATGATGCCAACACTTAGCATGGTGGAACACACACCTACCACTTGTGTGACTAAAGACTCGGAGCATGGTAAAGCCTGACGGCAGCAAAGACAAAGTAATAAAATAATACACGTACATGTATGATTCAAATACTGTTTATGCAAGAGCTCTGGTCTCCTTTATCATCTGCTGTAAAACACAAACCACATACTTTATACTCTAGTTACACCCACATGAGACATGAATTTACTTTCAGTGTACTTTTTTGCACTTTGGTGTGGTGGGGTGACCCCACAGACAAATTTTCAATTTTACTAATTGTTTCTATTACTGTAAAGGAAGGCTTTTAATGTGTATAATGCACCAAGTTTTTAATTACAAGGCTTAAAAAGAATGCTGGAAACCTAAAGTTACCAATTATATTCATTTGCCACTAGAACCATGCAAAGGTCAAGTACTTATCGAAGGCTTGTATCATGAACAGTCAGAAGTTACAAACACACAGGAAAAAAGTAGAACACAGGCTACAATGTAAGTAGTTGATTAAAAGAGAAAGCTCAATATGTAAGACCAATGCTAAATATTTTTACATAATTAATTCTTACATAAATCAAAACTGGAAGATAAGATCAAGACCTTAACTACTTCTCAGCAGTAAGCGTATGTGTGGCCAAGAGCTCTAATGCAAATTTTATGCAAAATGGAAAAGCTTCATTAGGACAGATTCCCACTGCAGAGGATTATCCCTTTATTTTCTGCCTACTCCTCTTCATTCCCAGTGAAGCATATGTGTAACTGCTTAGCTCTACTGTAAATAGTAGATGCCCTGCTCAGGTCCAGCACCAAACATTCAGGAGCCTAAGGACTTCAGATACTTCGGCAGTTAAAAGATGTGGATCTCAAAGACAGAAGATTCAAAAATGTGAACTTTGTTTCCAACTCAATCTTAACTGATAATTACATGAATCTCTGTATAAGAATCACTTGGCAAATCCTGTTTGTCCTCATGCCTCAAACTTGTAAAATCTCTATACACCTGAAGACTTCAGAGGTTCTATTTAACTCCAGGCTTGCTGAAACAGAAAAACTGGCACACAAAGGAAGGCACGAACAGAAGTACACAGTCATCTACATTATCTCCAAGTGTGGTCTTCCTACCTAGGTATGTCCACCAGCAGAGGTTACTGTACAGAAGTTGGAGTTATTTTGTGACATTGCTTTTCAGCATCCTAGGAGGATTCTCAAAAAGATGTCAATGCCTCTCAAAAACGAGGAAGCTTTGACACACCATGTTACTATCACTGCACACTAAAATATAACAGTAAGAGCAGTTCATATCAGCACACTGAACCTCATACCCAAACTCGCAGTGAAGCAAATTTCCCTCACACAGAGGAGCCCCACAAGAAGAGAAGAGCCGCTTTCCAGCGGGCACTGCCCTGCACTGAGACCGTGGGAGCCGGGGCAGTGAGCAAACAGCCGGGTGACCTCTGGCAGGCCACAAGTTTGTCTGCATGCCTCCCTGTATGTGCTCAGGCTCAGCCAGAGATATCCATATCCCGTTGTAAAAGTGAAAGTAACTTCAGCATTCCAAGCCCGCAGCTCTGGGGAACATTCCCCGGCCTCCCCAGCACGCCGGGTGACCGCGGAGCCGCACCCCAGTGCCCCATCGCGGGTGCCGGGTGTGCTTCACACCACCCCGAGCATCACTGGGACCGACGCGGCGAGGGGCCTCCCGCCAGCAGGGACGACTCGCGAGGGGGAAAAACATCCCACGAAGAGCGGCGGCGAAAGCAAAGGAGCGGAGGCGGGCGGGGGAGAAGCGCTGTGAGCGGGCGGCACCGGCCGAGGGACGGCGGAGGGCTCTCGGCAGCGGGAGCGCCGGGCAGCGCCGTACCTACCTCGGGCAGCGGGGCAGCGGCAGCACGGCCGAGCGGCACGGCCCCTCCTCCGGCCCGTGTCCGGTGTCCGGCGGCCGCCGCCCCGCGCCGCAGCCAACCGGGAGCCGGCCAAGGGAGACACCTCCCGCACCGCCAGCGCCGCACAGCGCCGCCCCACCGCGGCCACC